>CAIGRO010132723.1:0-40929 GCA_903798355.1 Fraxinus baroniana
ACTCTATCCCTTTCCACCATTTTTTCACTTCAAAGCATAATGTATGGTGGAGATCCCCAGCACCCGCGCCCGTCGATGGGCCCACCATTACCACCTCAGCAGCAGCAACCGCATCCACACCAATTTCAGCAACAACAACATCAATTTCAGCAACACCAGCAGCAGCCATTTATGGCTGGCGACTTCTCGCGGGGCCCGCACCCTCCGCCGGGGCCACCGCATCCGCATTTAATGCGGCAGCCGTCTGCCTCATCCACTAATATGAACCCTCCTCCGCCTGATTTTCATCAGCACCACCCCTCTGCTCAGCCACTTGTCACTCTTCAACCTCCCTACGACGGTAATAGGCTAGATTCTTTAATATCTCGTTTTGCTCCTTTAGCTATTTGCGGACACGTATTCTTTATTTGCTTTTGCTGAGTGGACATATTGTTGTAGTATTACGGAAGTACCTCAATGTTGGTACCTTGCTCTGGCTTATAACTGGGCCTGATTGAAAATAGAGTGCAAATTTTATCAGCTAGAGCATGACAATTGATAGAGACTAGCTGCAAGAGCACAATCTATTCACGCGCTTTACTATAAAAAAAAATGTTTAAAAATATAGCGGGAAATGATTTTTCCGAGTGACACTTGCATGATTGCGAAAAAAAAGAAGTAAATGGTCTTTTTAAGTTTTTAAATTATGGCAGATGCAATGTTAAATGGAGGGGGGAGGGGTGGTGGTGGTGGTGGGGGTGGGGGTACTAGAGAAGGAGGAAGTTGGAGGGAAGGGAGTGAGGAAACTCCATATCATTTTGCTTTCCAGGTGGCTACTATAAACTTCTGGTCAATACACCAGTAAATCATGCTCTGAATTAGAGAAAAATGACGGCATTTATTCTTTTCAAGCTTAGACTTGGTTGGTGAAAAAAGTACTCAAATTTCAAGGTCTCTGTTAGTTTCCGGGTATACATAAAAGTATACTACACAGTTTTTATCTAGCACAATTAAATAATAGCACTATCAGTGCTGTGATTTGGCGAATGTCTAGGCATTTGGATGTTCCAAAGAAATTCAATGTGTAGACTTGGTTGACGAGAAAAATATTTTAGGTTATTGTAATCATCTTCTTAGTTAGTAACTTAGTATAGTGCAAGAGAAGTTAAACTGATTTTTGTCTTGGCAGAGGAAACACAAGAACTATATTTAAATAATGGAAACGCCATTTTTACTAGCTAGAAAATCAGCATTCTTTCATCTTCTAAATTCAATATTTCTGTGGTTTTATTTGGAGCAGCTTTTCATTTAAACGTCGGACCAAATAATTAGAAAGAATAATAGATCATGATCAGTCAAGTGGCAATGCCATTATAGGGAAAGCTTGTGGAAACCTAGACTGTTTTGCTTTGAGAGGTCAAGGTTAGACTTTCTAGTTGAGACCAAAGACACTAATCTATTTAGGGCCCGTTTGGCATGGATTTTGAAAAGCCAAGAGTAGCTTTTGAGACCGAAAAGCTTTTTTTTGGACCCCTTTGGCTAATTTAATGGAAGTATTTCTTCTAATTAGAAGGCTACCGCTAAAAACACTTCTGGAATAAAAACCTCTTTTAAAAATTAGTTTTCAAACAAAAATTAAGGTAACTTTCTTCAAAACCTCTTCTACAAGAAGTAAATGCTAAAGCAAAAGCCATGTCAAACGAGCCTTTAATCTTAGTTTCAATACCAAGAGTTGAATACAGAAAAAAAAATTCATTTAAGTTTTGGTACATTGTCCACGTGCTTGTAACGAGTATTTTGTTTTGCTTTGAGAGTTTTGTTAGGCTTGCTTGTGGTGGCTGATAGATCTTACTTTGGTTCTATACATGTTGCAGCTCATGCTGACAGTTTCGCTGCAAAAAGAATGAGAAAAATTGGTCAGAGACGTGCAGTTGATTATACAAGCACTGTTGTGCGATATATGCAGGTGATGCAAGCTATAGACATAATATTATGTTATGTATGCTCATCCTTGTAAAACGTTGATGTAGATGTTTATACGGCAAGTTCTGGAAGCACCTTAAGGTGGCTGCTTGATCTTGATGTGGGTTATCTGCTTAACTTGAGCTGCCATATTTTTACTTCCTCTGGTAGAATTTGTATCGTCTTGTATTGACACAACAAGGCCACGTTAAGGTGGCTGCTTGAACTTGATGTGGGTTATCTTCTTAATTTGAGCTGCCATATTTTTACTTCCTCTGGTAGAATTTGTATCGTCTTGTATTGACACAACAAGGCCACGTTAAAGCCTGCTTTATTTTTTGTGATATTTTTTTTGAGCAAATCAAAATACTCCCTCTTCGGTTATTATTATCAGCATTTTTTTCTTGGCAGTGATATCCAACTAGTTTTATGCTGGCATTTAACATTTCTCTTTGGGTAAACAGACGCTACTATTTAACATGACTATTAAATACAATTTTGTTCTTTTTTATCATAGCAATATTCAACAACTACTGCAGACTTATCTTGTCTAATCTGCTGCAACACTTTTGCTGTCATATCTTTACAGAACCTTTGAATTATATCAACTTAAATTCTGTATTTGCTTTTGTTGATTTCTCAAGGTTATTAACTTAAACTTGTTCGTTAAAATTAGACTCTGTCAAAGCGACACAGGAGCATCATTCTTAAACTCTTGTCCAGATCATGCAGTTGTTAATATGGCTTGATGTTGTTGTAAAGGATATATGCCATTAAATCCTTCCATTGATGTAATGATGAACCAAATAGGCCTGGCAAAAAATGATTCATGGAGTTGACACCAAATTTATTGGGAGTGAGGTTTAATATGTTGCTGTCTTGTGTCTTTAAATTGATTCTTGAAATTAGACATAAGAACTTTTGATGACGTTGCTGAAATCGCATTTTAGAGGACTGTGATCTAGCTGTGATGTTTGTTAAATAGGCAGATGAAATTTTGTTTTGTTTGTGGAAATTTGGAACCTGTTTTTTGTTATAGTCTTGTTAATAACCAAAACTTTGGGGAGACGGGGGAAATGTTGGACTCAGGAGTATAGGTACTTAAAAAATCTATTTCCAACCTCCAAGCTGAGACCAACATAAGGCGATGTGCTTGATAACACAACTTCATGCTAGTACTTAAACAAAACAACTGTGTGACACGATTGTGTTAGAAGGTTATCCTCATGAACAAGTTATGGAGTCTCTGTTTTTCATCTTGTTGGCCAAACACACGGTTGAATATTTTTATTATAATGATTGTGGGAGGTGTAAAGAATAATTGTATAAAGCTCAACAATCTATTGTCCAGAAAAGGACAAGTTTCAACTGATCTGGTGAAAGCATGAGATCATATGATTGAATATCTTTATTATCGTGATTGTGGGAGGATTGAAGCAGAATTGCATAAAGCTCAACAATCTACGGTCCAGAAAAGGGACAAGTTTCAAATGATCTGGTGAAAGAACCAAGGATTGATGTTTTTAATTTATAAATACCAATAGCTAATTAGCCCAATGGAGCAACAATCTCTCGGCATTGAGATATTAGATGTAAAGCACTAAAATGGTGCTGCTTTTCGTCATCGTGAGTTCCCTCCTGGGTGATGTATGCTAAGAAAATCAAAGTAATGTTGGAGAAATGATGCAAAAGGCAAGACATAGGGAAAAATAGAAATGGATATTGGTGAGAGATCTTTTTTCGATTAGAGAAGGTTGACATGGAAAGATGGAGGTAATTTATGTTGGAGGATGGAGAGATTAAGTCTGTTGACTGGAAATAAATTGTGGCATTCATGTTGTTGAGTTTTTTGACCACACTATGCTGTCTAATAGATTTAAGTAATTCTAATTTACATCAAACTATTGGCCTGGGCCATTGAGAATATATAATTTGTTTCTGCCTCACCAGAATATGATTGTTTTTTCTTAAAAAAAAAAATTTAGGAAATAATTTGTTGAAAAGATAATTATAGATAAATTTCTCTCATCCCTAGCAGCATAAGCTGTCATTTATGTTCAACAAGGGTTCAAGTCGTAACTGCCAAGCATTTATGTCAATCCTTTAATGGGAGGGGGCTTGATGGATGTATAAATAATGAATTAATTAATTCCTATTTATCCTTTAGATGAGCTAGTAATTAAATGTACAATATAATCATATATTTCAAACTCTTGCATGATGAAATCATCATTGTTTAGTCTATGTCTTTTCAATTTCTACTTCCATTTGGATCTTCCATTTGCAATCCCAAAATATGGAAAGACCATTTGTTATTTGATCTTATGTAGATTGTTATTCTCTTTTGGAGTTCGACAATCAGCTTTATGTATTTTTGATACATGTTATAAGTTCTCTATTTTTCAGGTTCGCATGTGGCAGCGAGATTCAAGGGATAGGACAATATTGCAACCTACCCCAGCTGCAGCTATTGATGTTAGTTAACATTGTTTGAGCATTGTGCTTTTTCTTATTATATATAGCCCTTGTTTTATTCCCATTTTTTCCAAAACATATTTTTCTCTCTTTTTGTCAACCACATATTCTTCAATAAAATAATAGTATACGTAAATCCAAAACTTTTCCTTATTTTTTAATCACACATTCTCCTTCGATCTACTATTCCAAAATCCATTCTTAACATTTTAATGGGGCTCAAACATGCTCATAATATAAGACATCCTAATACCATTTGTTCCATGAACTGTATGTACGAGTTGTCAATGGATGTGATATAATAATCCTACCACTCACCCGTGGAATTATTGCTGACTGCCTTCTATTTTCTCCTCTTTGATCATTGATGCAGATGTTGCCTTCTTCTGCCTACTTAGATAATCCATCCACAAGTTTTGCTGCGAAGTTTGTGCATACCTCATTAAACAAAAATCGGTGTTCAATCAATCGAGTTTTGGTGAGTTGAGGCAAACATTTTTGTCTTCTTACTTCTCTTTGTGCCTGTCTGTTTGGTTCTGTGTGTGTGTCTTTGCATCTGCATACATAAAGACTCGCATCGTACACTATTTCGTCCTTGTCATATTATGCCTATGAGGTGATTTCTATCAGTTTATTTTATGCGCCTCCTTGTTTTCATCTGCAATTGTATGTCTACGTTATTATTACCTCCGTCCCATAAAGATAGGTTTGTTTCTATGTTCACACATTAAGAAAATGTAATTAATATAGTTGAAAATATATTTTTTTTCTTACATTTTCCTAATATACCCCTACATTTAGTAATTGTTTAAATACGGTTAATTTATATTTGTTGATAGCAAGGTACATTAAGTCCTTGTTTGGGTTAAAATCAAATATTAGGGAAGTGTATTTTGGAATAATTATTATTTAAAGAGTATGTGGTTAAAAACGAAGGAAAATTTTTGGATTTACATGAAATATTATTTTATTGGAGAATGCGTGATTGAAAAGAAAGAAAAATGCATTTCGAATAAAATGGAGCTCAAACAGGGGCTAAATAGGGACATATTAAAAAACTAAAAAATATTTATACTTTCAACAAGGAAAGTCGTCTATAATTTGTGATTGACGAAAAAAGAAACCAAGCCTATTTTTATGGGACGGAGGTAATACTTTTTATTCTTTCCTAAGAGGATTTCTATTTCTTTTCAATTTTGATTTGTAAAAAGTTTTTGCTTTCCAACATTTATTTTTGAAGGCAGCTGGTAGCCTCATGCTGTTTTCCTTAGCTGCATTATGACAGGAGAAGATTTCTAGCTTCACCAAGGGTGTCTTGACACATATTCTAGAAGATATCCTTGTGACGTGTTACCTATCTTTATTGTTGTGCATTTAACCCAAAAAGTTAAAACATGACATAAAGTAGGGGATCAATCTTTCACCGAAAATATTGTAGGATGTGCTTTCAACCTGAAATTTCATGGATAGGGGAATAAGGGGAGGCCGAATCTGTTATATAATTTAGTGGTTGCTTTTTTATTTTCATGGTCAATTTTTCCTTGATATCTTGGTTTAAAGCTTAAAATCCAATATCATTTTTCCAAGTTTAGATATTTTTGCTCAAGAAATCGATAAATTTTCTGTTCAGGTTTATTTTTTACAGAGTGAAAATTGATTAGTTAAATTGCGGTAGTATCATTTTTGATATTCTATGTTAACAAAAATGCTGATATATTCGGGAAATTTTTGAAAGGAAGAGTTTTGTGTTGTCTGCTTTCATAGTCATTGCACTCTCTGGAATTGTGAGATTGTTTCTAATACAATTGCTTTTCCAGTTTTTTTTCTAAACCTTCATAATTAAGCATTGTTTCCGCATTCCAATAATCCAAGTTAAACCATTAACTCAATTCAACTCCATCTCATCAAAACCCCAAGCTTCCAAATTGCAATAGCCAAATCCCATTCAATCACCGTTTCCCAGCTGCTTATTCTGTCCTTCACCGGATGATAGATCCCTCGTTTTGCAGCGGTTGGCCCTTTGCTTCGCTATTGAACAGAAACCTGAACAATGCACTGAGAATTTGATTGGAGAAGACAAAAATGAGACAAGTTGCCTTTGACTGATTCTAATGATCTGAAGGTATTTACAAAGTGATAAATGGAATCCCTAAATGACAATGGATCGTCCTACACTATTTATAGGCATACATACTTGTTACAAAAATAATCAACTAATACTACAGAATTGCAATAATGCCACTACGATTTGGCAAAAGCCTGGCAGTGATGTGGCATGACGTCAAGACTCAATGTGGACACCGACTCTTCTTCAAAACCATTCAAACTCCGGAGACCCCGATGGCTGTTTCTAAATGCACCTTACAAAGATTATAAACCACAGTATTCCAGCCTTCTGTATAGACTTAGAGTCACATCTTAAACTGAATTAATTGTGTAATCATCATTATGTGCATGGTTAACTGATCTTCCCTTGGGAACAATGATCCATGCACGCTATTTTTGGGTTGCTGAGTCAAGTATTCAAATTATTTTGGCATTTGATTGTTCAGGAAGCTATGTCGTAAAGAATATGAAATACAATATCAGGATATTTTATCCTCCATTCCTTGCATGTTGTAGATTTTGCTTTAGCAAGTGATGGAAATTCTATGTAGGCTGCAGGACAGACACTATATTAGTATAAAGCTTGTCATTAATTCATGATTCTCCTTATTTCTAATTATCATGGCATTAGGATTTGATTATGGTTCAATCTAAAAAAATTCCGCATTAAGTCCTCTCACTGGAGCCGATACCTGGCTCAACCTTGCTTGTTTCATTAGTTCAAAGTGACGTCTGGGATTCCTTATGAATTATAATGTGCTTGATACTTTAATAATAAGTTCGGAGTTATATGCTTTATTTTAAGATCTTTCTCTTGTTGTACATTGAAACCTAAATATCCATATCTTGGATGCTTTTGAAGAGTGTAGTGATTGCAGGATTTGCTGAGCTTAAAATATTATAAGTGAGCAACTTTACTTTAAAATAAATTTCTTCCTTGTCAAAGTTGGAAGGACATAAGTTATTTATTTAGAAAAAAATAATCCTTATCTTCATGTCAAATATCATTTATGCAAATAACCAAAAAGTAATTATCCGAACATGTTTGGTGACAAAAATTTACTTGAATGTTAGTTTGACTTTTATTTAAGCTTAGCCAAACATCCGCAAAATTTTACTTTCACAGTAACTTGTTTGGACTTTTAAATTTCTTGACAGTGGACTCCCAGTGGGAGACGTCTTATTACTGGATCTCAAAGTGGGGAATTCACACTATGGAATGGACAGTCATTTAATTTTGAAATGATATTACAGGTATGCAATTTACAGATTGTTGTTTCTTGTTATTCGATGATAATAGATATTCATGGGAGCTTTACTTAATGTACAGGCTCATGAACAAGCTGTTAGATCTATGGTATGGAGTTACAATGAGAACTGGATGGTTACTGGGGATGATGGTGGCTCCATAAAGTAATTTTATGTTCAGAATTTATTTTAGGAAGTCCTCCTTTTGATTTTGTTGGCTAAACAATGATGTTTACGTGGTTGCAGGTATTGGCAAAATAATATGAACAATGTGAAAGCCAATAAATCTGCACATCGAGAATCAGTCCGTGGCTTAAGGTTATTGTTCACTTTTCAAAGGCAGTTATTTGATAATGATTCTCTCTTTCTGTATCTATTTGTTTCCATAATCATTAAAAGGAGATTCACGATTAGCAGCCACACCAGGCCAGAACTACAAGCTGGCTTGATTCAGGAATAAAATTTCTTTGACTTTTTTGTATTTTTTATTGCAATGCTTCTTACTTCAAATTTATTTTCTTAAACAGCTTCTGCAGGACAGATTTGAAGTTCTGCTCCTGTTCTGATGACACTACCGTGAAAGTATGGGACTTTGCCAGGTGCCAAGAGGAGAGCTCATTGTCTGGTAATGTCATCGTATTTTTAAAATTGTCTGGAAATGTATTCATATTTTTTAACACATGTAAGAATGAATTTTGCGGTCCCATATAGGTTAGCTCTGTGCTCTAAAAATGTCTCGACTTATTGAGAGAAAAGGATAAACACCCAGTTCCAAACCAGTATTAGGAAACTGACAAATTTAATTTCGAAATTTATCTTCCTCGGATGATTGAACTAAGCAACAACAATTAAGTGGGACTTCATTCCTTGTTTAAAATGCTAGTATGTTACTCAAATGTACAACATATGTTATTCTTCTGCCTAGTGTCCTGGCAGACTAGCAAATTATATGTTGATTTATAGCATGTTTTGCCAAGCTTATAAGGTGTTTGTAAGCTTAGCAACATATGCTCTTGGTGTTGTCTACTTTTGTGGCAAATTTTCGAAGTGTGCAGATATGAGGGTACTTAACATTTTTGTCTTCCCATGTTCCGCATAACCCTTTTTTTTTTTTTGCTTTTGTATGTTAATTTCTTTCTGTTTTTGAGTTTTTCTTTTTGTCAGTGTGTGTTCCCTACAAATAGTGGTCTTCTTTATTTTTTTTAAACATACGAGTTAAATAAGAAGCATAATAAGTATCTTGCCATAAAGAACATTGTTAACATTTGAGTGAATATAGTCTGATGACAATTGTTTCCCTCTTGAAATTCTGAATTTGCATAAAATGAAGATAATGCTTTCAATTGATGAATATTTATTCGTTTTTTCTGGAATTACCATCATTGATGTTAATGTTTTGAGGTTTTACCATTTTTTGTAAAATCTGCTACCTATTCAGGATATTTAGTGATATATGGAAACTCGAAATAATGTATAAAGTTGTTTTTAACTACTTTTGGAGGGGTGACACATGTATATCAGATCTATGCGTGTTAATGCATGCGCTAGATAACCTAAGAATATTCTTTTGTGTCGATTGAACTCAGGCAGGCCATGGTTGGGATGTAAAATGCGTTGACTGGCATCCAACCAAGTCCTTATTGGTCTCTGGTGCGTGCTATTATCAGTTATGTTAACAGCTGTCGAATTTTTTCAGTTTTGTCGATTGTTATTTACTTGTTAATGGGCTTTTCTCAGGTGGTAAAGACAACCTTGTCAAACTCTGGGATGCTAAGTCGGGGAAAGAGCTCTGCTCATTGTTAGTAAACTTCCTTTTATCCCTTCGATATTTAAATTACGCATAATTCTTATAGCTGGATTTATTAGTATTCTTGTTTTGCAGTCATGGGCACAAGAATACAGTTCTTTGCACGACGTGGAATCAAAATGGTAACTGGGTTTTAACTGCTTCAAAGGATCAAATTATCAAGGTGGGCCTCCTCTTTCTTCACTGCTAAATTATCTTTCGTATTTCAAGGGTGGGGTCACCCTCCTCTTATCTTTTCTCCTTGACTAGCACTTCAAAAAGAAACCAAGCTGAAAGGAAATGGAATAAAATAGCTATGTGTTTCTTTTTATCTCCAGCTTTATGATATAAGGGCAATGAAGGAGCTCGAGTCTTTCCGCGGACATAGGAAGGATGTCACTGGTAAGGAAGCTCATCTCTTTCATAAGAACTGTCTTATTTTTACTGGAGAATGCATGCAACTGTGGACTTTTTCTTTTTCTTTCTCAAGACTGCTAGCGTTTATTTGCCAAGTTATTATCCATTCCAACATGGGCCCTTGAGATCTACGTATATGAATTCCAGAAGTCCAATCATTTGAGCTGTTGCATTCGGGTCTTTCAATCGCACGAGCATAACAGGTTAGAGAAGGGAGGTGTGGACCAAAATTGACAGGGTTTGTTGTGGTTGCTAAGGATCTCGTTGTTGTTGATCTTCTAATAAATGTCGCAATTAACCAAATGGAGTGCTGAAAAAGGATTCAACACAGCTGACCCAAATTTATTGAGAATAAGACTTAGTTTGTTGTTATGATCGCATGGATATAATTCATACTAGACCAAAGTACACTGCAGATAATTGTGAGTGTCATCAAAATGACCCTTATCTGAAATGTTGAGAAAGAGAGAGTGATGCTTGGACCAATAAAATGAGCAGCTTCTAAATTTAAAGCATTTGGTGGTTTATTATGCTGCTTTATTGGAGGCGAGTATTCTTCATTGGTCATTGAAATAACTTCGCATCAAATGTATACTTCCTCGTTGCTTTTTTGTTGTAATGTCTAGCGTATGTGACTCATACTAACTCATGCACAAAAATTCTCTTTTTTATTGTTTCATTCTTTATGATACTCATATTGCATTTATTTGTTCACTGTAATAGCTCTGGCTTGGCACCCATTTCATGAAGAATACTTTGTTAGTGGGAGTTTTGACGGATCAATTTTCCACTGGCTAGTTGGGTAAATTCTTTGCTTTGTTCCTGGAAATTTCACCAGTTACATTACATTGTCAAATTTCAAATTGAGTATGTCAAGTGTGTCGATCGTAGTTTGTTTTCATATTTTTAATTCTTGAAAGACTTTCAAGAGAATGTGTAATAAAATTTACAATGGTCAATGAATTAAATCTTCTTTGAGATTTCTTGTGGTTAGAGTTTTGAATGGAGCTTCTAATTTTTTATTTATGAATGTTTCACTAGGGTGAGATTCCTTCTAAGGTAACTTGTTTGTACAAATGTTAGTAAATGCAGTATGTGTTGTTTTTATCTTTTGAACATCGCTGCAAGTCCTTGGTATTTCATATTCTGTAACATAATATCTTTTAACCTATTTTTTAAGACTGGGAATTTCAAACTCAATTTTGACATTCATGTATCAACTCTTCCCAATTTGAATAAACTTTGTTACTAGCAGTCATCCTTCTAAAAACTCCATGAAATGACAGTAATTTTTGTGACCCATCTTTTATTTGTGGTTTCTAACTATTTTCACATGAATTTCATGCTTCATAACTACCCCATCCTTCCACACACTGTAATTAACATGCAAAACTTTTATCTTCAAATCTGCATGTTTGATGCTGAATCCTTGTATGTATCTTCATTCTTCACCTTTCACCCATTAGGCCATTACACTGGCAATCCTCAATTGTGTGAAAAAGAAGTCCAAGAAAGAAGTTGATAGAACAGAAATACAGTAAAATTTTATCCTCTTTCCTATTAATATTCCTTTTATCTGTTTTTCCTCGCTTCTTTAAATGTTGGGGAAGGGGGAGTTAGCATGGGACAAAAAAAAATTGAGTTATAATTTCTGTTTTCCAGTTCAGAATAAGTGTTACATCATGATGCTCAAATGAGTTTGTTATTTGATGGTGTTCAACTTTGGAATATCTGGTACTCATCGCTCATGAGCACCTAAATTTTCTGTGGGCAGGCACGAAGATCCCCAGGTTGAGATACAAAATGCACATGATAATAGTGTTTGGGACCTCGCTTGGCATCCTATTGGATATATTCTTTGCAGGTACCATTTACAACGAACTATCTGATTTCTAAGTGTCATTAAGCCTGAACCGTGTTTGGATGTATTCTGGTTGAATCATTCCATGGAGCTGCAAAATACAATGACCAATTAGCTGCCATTTTCTTCTACTTTTCATCTTAATTTTATCTGCCATGCATGGTGCTGTTGCAAAAAATTACTAAATCATTATTGAGCTTTTTTTTTAATAAGTAACTAAATCATTATTGAGCTTCAATATCATTTTATTTAATTACTGTCTTTAAACATTTCCAAATGTAATGACATTTATCAAACTGCTCAAATTATTCTGGAAATATAGGTCACAGAAGTAGCACTTAATGTAAAAGTTCAAATGATCTTAAATTACTTCTGAAGTTATATTACCAGTAATTCATAATCGTAACCTTCTTGTGTGCAAAAAAATAGAAAATGTCTACGAATTCTCTTTTGTAAAATTCCAATCATATTAACCTTCCAGAATTTTGCATTCGTGACGTTTATTCATAAAAGCTTTTGCTGAATTCTGGTTATAGAACATTGCTACCATCTCACTTACAGTTTTTTTTTTTTTAAATTTCTGTGTTTGAGATTATTATTATATGGTAATCTTCTTTTACCATGCACACTCCCCTAGTAAGTTATGCTGGTATATATTCTTTGAAATAATGAGCAACTTATTTTGTATGAATTAAGGTTGTTTTATGCTATGTACATATTATGGATGTCCCATGGATTGAAACTGTTCTGGTATACAAGATTCTGATTGTTGTAGTTTGCATTTAGTTTTTATCTTGTTTTCCATTAGATCCAATGTATTAGCTGTTGCTACGATGCAGTGATTATCATTTCTTCATTAAACTAATATTATTTTTGATGCAGTGGTGGCAATGATCATGCTACCAAATTTTGGTGTAGAAACAGGCCTGGGGATGCTGCTCGTGATAAATTCAACATTGGGGCAAACCGAGGTTTATGCTTATTTTCACTCCTCAAGTATATCGTGTTTGTTTTTACTGCTACTGTACTGGCACACTTCATAACCTTCGGTTATTGACTTTGATTCTATAGATCTACGGACACTAGATAAAGAATTGTATCATTACAATAAATCCGTTATACATTTTTGTGCATTTCAATTGTCAGCATTTTTCTTGAGTGGAAAATTGGCACGGTTTCCTCGATATTTGATGATTAACATTTTTATTTTAAATTAATTGGCTTTGATCCATTTTATGTGCATTTCCTGATTCTGATCTTTTTCTCACAAATTAACCGACAGCGCCTTTTGAAATATTTTAGTATTGGGATAGAAAATCTGCCGGAATTATTCTCATTGAGTAAATTATTTGTTGGTTTGCAGGTTATGGCGAGCAAAACCCTGCTGTAGGAGGTCGCATACAAGGTCAATTCCCAATGCCTGTGCCCCCCACAATTCCTGGACCATTTGGAGCTGGTTTGACACGAAATGAGGGAACAATCCCAGGGGTTGGAGTTGCAATGCCCCTATCTTCTCTTGACTCATCTGCTCAAGGAGAGCAGAAACCACCTATGTCTTTAGGAGCTCCTCCTCTTCCCCCTGGTCCACATCCATCTCTCCTTGCGGGCAATCAACAGCAGCCTTATCAACAAAATGCTCCACAACAGCATCAATCCCTACCTCAGCAAAATTCCTCTATGCCATTGCCACCTAATATGTCTCAGCTACAACCTCCTTCCCATTTACATATGTTACAACATCCTCATTTACCTCGTCCTCCACCCCAGCTACAACCACATAATATGCCTTCAAATGTCCCATCTTCAATTCCAGGAACCCTGTCCATCCATTCAATGCCCATGCCTGGTCCTATGGTAATAATAGGCAGTTACTGCTTTGCCAATCTTTTTAATTGAACTTTTATTATTTATGATTTTTTTACAGTTTCCTCTGTGGGTGCCTGTTCAAATGAACAAATGGAATACATGTGTATGTGTATACTAGTATTGCTCTAGGTTTTCTGATTTCTTCTTATTCCCTGTTTGGTTTAGCTAAAAGTCAGATGTTTAGTAGATTTTGATAAAAATTGATTAAATGTGTGGTTGAAAATGAGTTTTGAGGAAAAATGAGTTTTAGAAAACAAGGGCTTAGTGTTCTGCTTAGGGTCTTTAGAACTTAGTTTACCAATTGATACAAGTAGAGATTATCTGGTTGCAAGTACAATTCTCATACTCATCATCGGACACGATAGCCTTATTGCTCTCTCTCTCTCTCTTCTCTCTCTCTCTCATAGAGAAGGGGAAAGCTAATATTTCTGCTTTATAATGATTTTGAATTGCCTTTGATTGACTTGTATTCACATCTTTAGGGGATACAAGGTATGAATCAGATGGTTCCTCCATCACCTCAAGCTCACTTTATGGGCATGAATCCCATGCCTTCTGGATCTGGACCACAAGGAAATATGCCTCCAGGTGGAATTCCAAATGGGATGCCAAATATGCAGGGTCCTCCTAATGCAAGTGGCAATCAAATGTACCCCCCAGGTGGTGGCTTTGGCAGGCTGCAAGCCGGACAGATGCCGATGATGCCGGGAGTTAATCCTTACCAGGTGAGAGAATATATACTGTCACCATGCTGACGTATGGCTTTCTTATCCTTAATTCATTTGTAAGAGCAAGGAGATCACATTCAACAATGAGAGTTCTATATTTCCATTGATTTGCTATTTGTGATACAATCATTCAGCTGATGTATTCTGTGGTCTTCCGTAATATACGTTGTTTTCTCATGCATGTTCCTTAATTTTGTGCATGTTGAATTTTTTATTTTTTATTATTTTATTGGCTGTTTTTTGTTCCTCTTATTATGTGATTTGAGGACCAGGCAAGTGTTTTGTAGACTTCAGATGCAGGAGAATCATGAGTGGGACATTCCTCTGAGAGTTGGATGCGCGTACTGTTTGGACTACCAATTAGATACAATGATGGTTGAGTCGAAGTACTATAAATTGTCCTAGGTTATATGTGTACTTTTTGAAACTCTGAAATTTCATTTTTAATATGTGCATTCTAGAAAATATAAGCGAGGGACAACTTTGTTTATTTTTATTATTATTATTATTATTTTTTGATAACTGTGGATGTTTGGGCCAGTTTTCGCGCATATCGACTAATTTCATGGGGCCTGAAGTTTACAGTTAAATACTCACCTCAGTGTCCTGAGGGGACTCGAACTGGTAGCCATTGGGGAGCAAACTCAAGACGTGACCAATTGAGCAACCTCCCAAGGGCTACAACTTTGTTCATTACAGAACATAATTTTGTTCTTTGTACTCTGTTGAATCATTTCTTTAGCTCAATCGAAGCTAATTCAATGTTATACTTTGTCTCTGCAGTCTGGAAATTCAAATGCTCCTGGAATGCCATCGAATTTTGGTCTTCCATCCGGGACTCCTCCACTGCCTCCAGGTCCCCCACCACATGGTCAACCACATCAGTAGACACGAGTTTGTCTCATTTCTTTTCAATCATGGCGAGCCAAAAAGGCATTTGCGTAGGAGGTTCCACCCCATCCCCCACCCCCATTCACCCATGTATATCATATCTTTATAGGTTGCTGAATTCTTCAACTGTTTGAACGAATGTAGTGTCATCGTATTTATGGTAGTTTGTTGATTTTCTATGGTTAATTTTCTTAGTTAAATTTGCAATTTCTAGTCTACTAGTATATTCTGGTAGTGGTGGTCATTCATTTAGGATTCGTCTTCTTCATGGCTGGCGGTATAACTATTGATAGCGCGTTGCGTTTTTTCCCTTGAGGGCCTTGAATACTCCAGACAGTAATTTCAAGATTAGATAAGATAAAAGGTAATATCTGATGGGTTTGCTATTCTGTACTTGCAGACCTCTCAATATATTTGACACTTGGAGCTCTTCCTACTAGGGAAAGAGATGCCAAGGTGTAATGTGTTGGGGCGTCAATGGAAAGGACAGCAAGTTGAGAAAAGTGTTTGGAATTTCCTACATCATATTTAAGTACCGCTATTCATAGTGAGCGATTGCAGTATTCGTTCTACGTGGCATGGCATATATCCAATATTTGATTTAAAAGTAGAGAAAAATTATAAATATTATAGATTGTGCAGATGAAAATGATTTTCGGAAATTCTCCCAAACGAGCTCTAACTAATCGGAATCTTTTCCTAATTTTTCCTTTTTATATTTTTACATTTTTGAAGAAAATCTCCAATAAATTTAGCTTGGATTTAATTAAGTTTTTGAAGTGTTTATAAACATTTTAAACTGTAAATAAATAAAAAAGAATAATAGATGAATGTGCATTACTTATAGAGCGCTAGATATCGTATTTTATACTCAGCTCGAAGTCCCAACATGGGTCATGAGACGAGACAAAAACTTTATGCACGGTGTTGTGTGCTTATAAGCACTGGAATATGCTTCCTTTTATTTCTCAAATTATACAAATTGTGGGTTCCACATGATAATTGTGGCTCCTAATTTATCTACTTTTTAAGAAAAGCAATTTTTAAGAATAACGGTGATTTTTAAGAAAAGCAATTTTTAAGATTAAAATGGAGAAAATCAGATTTTAATTCAATCCAAACAGACCATTTAAAATGGAGAAGTCAATTGTCACTTTAATCACACGATTTTTATATCGACTATTTTGATCGAATGTACATGTCAAGACAAGGAGAAGCCAATCTATATAACAGGCAAAATGATAATCATTAGCAAAATTCGAAAGTAATATTAGTTTAGGAGGCAAGGAATAAAAGTATAATTATGGCCTTTATTGGTTAAATGGAAATGTGACAGACGGGAACGTTAATATTACTCAATTTTTCAATGGGATTTTGAATTACAATTACTCGAGTAATCTAATTTTGAAGGGTGGGAAAGGACATCCTAAAATCATTGACTACTTTTTGCTGTATCAATATCAACTACAATGTGACTTTTCTAGATTATGACCCATTGCATAGTCATTTATTATTGAATTAATCTATATGTACAACATATTCTACATAATCCTCGCCCCCAAGTTATTGATCTGTTGAAAATTTATTTCAAATTAAATTTCATGTATACGGGAGCAGGACAAACTCGAAAATAGCCCATTATATTTACAGTGATATCTAGAAATTACACGTGTCATATGTGAACTTACGTAAGTAAATTCGAATTAAGATTAAGCATTTGGACTTTAGCATGATGTTAATTGTAATTATACGATCCATTCAATTTATTTCTATTAGCTAGATTCGGTTAAATAAACGTAAATAAACTAAATGCAATTGTTTGATTGTTATCAAACGATCTAGCAGTTACACGTGCGTTAAAGCATTGACTTCAACGAGTAAAATCAAAATAAAATTAGCGTTTTTGAACTTTAACGAAATCTCGAGTTTTGATGACTTGTGCTGCTCGATTTGTTTGGTTAGTTGAATTCAACCATATGCCAATTAATCACAATAAATACACTATTTTACCGTTGTCAAGTGATCTATAGAATATCGACAAGGATATTCTTGGTTTATGATTTTTAATTGCTACTATCCAATTATTTCTTGAATCGATACACAAAATAATAAAAAAGCACTATGAATCCTTTAACATTTTTAAACCCCCTTGGCACTCCCCCAATTAAATTAAAAATGATTAATTTACTTGTACATTCACGGTGTACATTTTGGATGGCATTTGATTAGGTGTAAAAATCGAGACCACTGATTTAAATAAGTATTTGAGAAATCAATAGCAAAATTGATTGTTACATCATGGAATGCCATCCACAAAGTTAACTGCAATTTAAGTGTTACAAAACTGAATTAAAAACGTACTTTTAGGACATGCAATATGAGATGCGGCCCGTTAGACACGACTTTTGAAAAGTTAAGAATTGTTTTTAAGAATAAAAAGTTGCTTTTGAGAAATGTCTACATGACTTTTTGAAAGTATTTCGTTTGGCTATAATAATTTTTAGAGGAAGTTGACATAAACTTTAACAATCGTTATTTGGGAAAAATAATGTCTTAAATAGAAATTTTTAGCGAAATGTTGATTAAAAAGTAAGAAAAAGTTTTAGATTTACAAGTGTAATATTTTACGATGTAAATGTATGGTTAAAAATGAGCATATAGAGAAAGAATTGTGAAATAATGGTAGTTAAATAGTGGCTAAGGTAGCTTTTTTTAAGAAACTTCTACAATAATTAGTGACAAAAACAGAAGTCGTACGTATTCCATCTATTCATAATCTTCTTACCTTTTTTACCCACATAAAGTTCCCCATAACCCTCCACATGTACGTATAATTGTCCATGATTTAAAGGGTAATTTAGTCAGTTTGTTCCACATAATTTGCCTCACTACATCCCATTTACATGTCCACTGTTCTTCCATTTTGTACCTATTTTACCCCGAAGGAATTTACAAATCTTGACGCAAATTAATGTATTTCCCTCTAGTTTTAAGGGTGTTTTAGTCAATTGAAAGTTCCCAGAGTACAGTCTACCAGTGTATTTTACAACAAATGAAGAGGGTGGAACTCACGGTCACCCCAAAAAAAAAATTAAACCACTTATAAGCTAAGCCAAACAGGGAAAAAATTATACAACCCAGCATCCTCCATTCTTGTTTGACAGTAAGCAAGCACAAAAACAACAGTGACAATACCTCTAAAACTCCCTTCACATCACACACACACACACACACACACACTCTCTCTCTCTCTCTGAAAACCCATTTTTTCTATCAAGAATATTTTGGCTGTTGAAATCGTGTATGAATCAATTTCTTGGGTGATCCTGTACAGAGCCGCGAAGGAAAAGAAGCGCAACAGTGTGCATTTTCAAGGTAAGAATGGGTAGAGGAAATGACTAAAGTCAATGTTCTAGTCCCCTACGGTACGGCGCTGAAGTAATTTAATCACGCCACGGGTAAAAACTGTATTTTTCACGTATTTGCATGTGGGGTTTTGCTCCAATTTGTATGTTTTATTTGCTTGTAAACATAAATGTCTATTTTTATTATTGTATGTTTTTTTTCCTGAAAGTGTAGAGAGAAGGAAAAATGTACATTTCCTCTTATTATGAAATTTTCCCGTGTGATTATTTTTGATTTCAATGCAATTGTTTTTGTTTTTGCTTCTGTTTCTGTTTCTGTTGGCTACTTGGCTTTTTAATTTAATTTAATTTTTTGTTTATTTCAGGTATCAATCGATATGCTCTAGTGTTTCTATTTTTATTTTTTATTTTTTGGTTTTTGAAGTTTTATAGTGGGTTCTGGGTTTCCTCTTCTTTTTCTTATTTCTTGGAATTTTTTGGAGGTTGATACATGGGTTTGGTGTTTGATATTCTTGTTTTAATTTTCATCTACACTACAAATGTATATCTGCACTGATTTTGTTCCGCTATTTCGTTTTTTATTTTTTTTGGTTCAACACTTTTCTACATTCTTCCATTTTGTGTCAAAATGTACTACAGAGTTGGTTTATTCTCTATAGGCGATGGAAGTTGGATGTTTTGAAGGGTTTATTCCTCTCTGCTTCACATGTTTTATGCCATCGGTTTTCACCTTAACTGAGTTTTGTATATATAATTATTTTTCTGGGGTTCATATTTTACTTATCTACGATCCATGTGTGCCAACTGAGCTAACCAATGGCTTCTACGTTGCTGCAGGATAAGTAATAATTGGAGCTGAGTATATATGTAATTTGGTATATTATTCTTGCTAATGTGTAAAAGTATTACGTGCTCTGAGCTTGATATTCACCCCAAGAATACTGCAGCAAAGTAATCCATTTTGAAATCTTTAGGCGTATAATTATTTGTTTTACTTTTCCTCAATAATTACTGATTGTTGATTGGAACATATTTATTGTACATAATCTCAGGTGTGTAAAGGAAATGGAAGAAAGTACATCATCTACAATTTTTGACGCTAAGATAACCGGAATCCGATTTGCGATGGCTACCCGTCAAGAAATTGTGAGCATACATTCTTCGTTCACTTCCTTTCTTTGAACTGTTTAAGTTTCAAGAAGGATGACTAGGGCCATGATGCAGTGGTTCTTTCTTTCTTTATTTTTTTTTCAGTGGACAAATATCCTGTCCAAATTTTCTAAAAGGAAAATCATGACTTGAATCTGAAATATTCTTCTTGAGTTTCTTCTGGATAATGACGGTGGAGTTTAGCACTTATCCTTATTTTACTGTGATTAATATTATAATCAATTTTCTCTTATACATAAGAAGCTAGAAAATTGCTTTCAACTGATATGTACACTTTACTGTGTACTATTTTAAAGAGTGATGCTGTTTCTGACTTTTCTGGTGGAAAAGTAATTGTCTCTTGATCTTTTGAGTAGTGTAAAGCATCTATCAGTGACTGTCCGATCAGCCATGCTAGCCAGCTGTCCAATCCTTTTCTTGGCTTGCCTCTTGAAGCTGGAAGATGTGAGTCCTGCGGTACTGCTGAGCCTGGGCAATGTGAAGGTTTCACAATCTAGTTTCATAGAACAAGAACATTTCTTAAATGCAAAAGTTTTTCGTCTGGAATAAGACGACTGCTCACATTTTTCAAAAGATACAAGTTCTGAAAATTTTGGTTTCTTGTTAACATTTTCAGGTCATTTTGGATACATTGAATTTCCTACTCCAATATATCATCCTGACCATGTTGGTGAACTGAAAAGAATGTTAAGCTTGTTGTGCTTGAAGTGTTTGAAGATGAAAAATAGGAAGGTATTAGTTCCTATAGATACTTCTTGGGTACAAAGTGAAGTGGGGTTGTCTTACATTCTATTAAATGAAAGCCATTTCTTGTTTGGTAGTAAGTTTAAGAACTCTAAATTGTCCGCTTGCTAGCTAGATCTAGATTAGGGGTGTGTTCGAGCCACATTATTTTGAAATAATGTATTTTGAAATGGTAGATTGATGGAGAATGTGTGGTTGAAAAAGAAGGAAATTTAGTGATGTATGGAAAATATTATTTTATTGAAGAATGTGTGGTTGAAAATGAGAATTTTAATGTGGCTCAAATAGGGGCTAGATACTGTTAATATACCTGTAATGCAAGATATTCATGTTTCATGTTGTGAAAACCCTAGGCCCCTGTTTGGTTCAGCTAAAAAGGTAGATAAAAATCTAAGTTAAAGTCAACAATTATTCTTAATCATATATTTCATGGGACCCACAACTTTTATCAACTTATTGAACTACACATTTCATCAACTTTTATCAAAATGACAAAATCTACTAAAAATATGATTTTTAGCTAAACCAAACAAGGGCTAAAAATCACACCTGCTTTTCTAGTTTGCTTTTTTATACCTGAAAACACATTATGTATTATGATTAATCTCCCGATTGTGCACCTGTGTTGTGTTTATTCTTTTCACAATCTAAAGCATGTAGTTAAAAAAATGACATTGCCGCACTTCTGCTTCATTCGTTCTATTGGTTTGTATTTTGATTTGACTGATCTGCCTCGAATTCCATCTTTATATCCTCGCACTTCATCTTGCTGGGTTCTTTGCTTTCAATCTCAGGTCAAGAATATTGGTGTTGCTGAAAGAGTGTTATCCTCATGCTGTGAGGTACGTATAACTCTAATGATTTCCAAGAATGTTGAATATGGGATTTCTTTTCCGGTATAGAAGTATTATATACGATACGTTCTCCTATATATAATTTAAAATTGTGTGTTTGACATTAGTAGTTTTGTGGTACTACTTTTTTACAACTTAGTTATTAGATTCTCTCTTGGAATATGTCCAAGATTAAGTTGAGCTCGTGATCTCAAATGAAATGAAAAAACACAAGTTGGAACTTGAAATATGTCGACTGAAAACTTAAAGAACCGATGATTAGCAAAAATGGAGCTGCATAAAATTTTCCATTAAATTGGAGCTTTACAGTATTCTTAATGTTATCGATCTATAGTAAAGCTGATCTCTTGGACAGCATGGGCTATGTAGGATCTTATATTTCATTTTGCTAGCTCCATTGGATATCTAGCATCTTTCTTTATTAAGTAATCCAATCAATGCCCCTGTAGCACTTGGTTTCCCATATGATGTACATTTTTCCTGTGCTTTGGTAAAATATTTATATGGTTGCATTTGCTTATCCTTGGGTCTGTCTTAGCTGGAAGATGGTTAGAGAGAGTTTCCTACTATCACAAGTTTTTGGTCTTTTATTATGGGCGTCTATATCCAATAGTTTTAAGGATTTTCCTTTGTCTTTAATACTTCTTCTTTGGAAGATTGTGATGTATTTTTTATTTTGATTTTGGACATGGATGCTTTTATGCTTTAAAGGTACTCTTTGTTCTCTCGAGCAATTTTCTTCAAGACTTTAATACAGTTCTGTAGCTTCTGTTTATTGTCCAAAAATATTCATTGTATCTTATCCACCAGTTCAGTTTGTAGCTATTTTATCCTGTTAATTGTATGGAATTGATCTTTATTGTTAAAACTGAAGTCATTGTTTATGATATTCATTGAACTAATTCGTTTATCAGACACAGTAATCACCAATCAAGAATCAATTAATGAAAATTTTTGAGGCAGTATTTGTTAAGGCCTTTTTATCTTTAATTTTTGCAGGAGACTTCACTAATCTCAATCAACGAGGTCAGGACTACCGACGGGGCTTGTTTCTTGGAGTTGAAAATACCATCAAGATCAGTTCGAGAAGGATTCTGGAACTTCTTGGAAAAATATGGATTTCGATATGGGCGTAGCTATTCTCGAGTGTTGCTTCCTTCTGAGGTTTAAGTTGTGCATATCTTTTATTTGAATTTTAAGTTTTCTGTTATTGCGTATTTGTATGTGTTTTTTCTAATTACAAGTAGTTAAATCCTATATTGAGAATTTTGATCTTACTTTTAGTGTAACTGCGTTGATTGGGTTGCAGGATTGCAGATGTTTGTTACCATCATAGTATTCTGCCTATTATGAGGTGACTTAGTTGTGTTTATGGGGGTTTTTTGGTCCGTCTAGAATTTTATTCTATGCAGCAACCAAAGCATAATATTGTTTAGTAGCTATATAGTTTCATCCACGAGTCAAAAAGGAATATGTGAAGCGCATGTTCGCTTCCACTAGGGGTTCATTGTAATTAATTTTCTTATTGCACACCTCAAACCTTTCTGCACGAATTTAAAATTTCAATTTTCTTTCTATATTTTAAAAGATCACTGAGGGCTGGAATGGAATATCTGGCTTTCTGCATTGAGCTTGCTCTTTTTTTGGGTTATATAATTATGGCATTTTCTATTTGTTTTTGGTTAATGTCCAGTGTTTAGAGAACTGCAGTTCCCTGTTGATTTCATTCTTCCTTTTTTCATTCCCCATTTAGCTGTGCCCATTTGAGCACATGCAGATTAAGGCTTTCTATTCTTGCTGATTCTTTTTGGTTAATGAGCCCCCCTTCTGTTCAAAAATATTTGCAAAAGAATTGCAAGATTTTGTTGATTTAATTCTGGAACTTAAAACTTGTGCCATCTACCATGCCGCACCATGCCACTTCTTTAAATGACTGAATCTTTCAGCCAGGCAGCATAGCACAGAGCTGATCAAACTTATTTTCTTTGTTCCATAACTGTCAGATGATGGAAATTTTGAAAAAAATTCCCAAGGAGTCTAGGAAAAAGCTTGATGCAAAAGGGTATTTCCCTCAAGATGGATATATCCTGCAACACTTGCCGGTCCCTCCCAACTGTTTGTCCGTGCCAGATGTTTCTGATGGGATAAGTACTATGTCTACGGTAAGACATTCTTGTAATTCTACTTCATGCTTGAACCTTAATATCTTATCAATGCTGGTTTATAGTCATTATGACATTGTGTTGTCCAGGATTATTCGATAACGCTGCTTAAGAAAGTGCTGAAACAAGTAGAGGTAATAAAAAATTCTCGGTCTGGGACACCAAACTTTGAATCTCATGAGATTGAAGCCAACGATTTACAGGCAGCTGTAGCACAATATTTTCAATTTAGAGGCACGGGCAAGGTACTTGTGTAGCTTTGTGCTTGTTTTATTTCTGACATGCCTAGTACTTTGTTCTTCCATGTTATATTGGGTCCCCTCTTGGTTTACATTATTGGGATCAAGATGCTACAATTGATGTTTATACTAATGTCTTTGTTGCTCTTCAACGTCTGTTTCCTCTACCAGGCATCTCGTGATGTGGATTCACGTTTCGGAGTCAATAAAGATATAAATGCTTCATCTACTAAAGCTTGGCTTGAGAAGATGAAAACTCTGTTTATTAGGAAGGGATCTGGATTTTCTTCTCGTAGTGTGATAACTGGTGATTCCTTCAAAGGCGTGTCTGAGATTGGGTTGCCATTCGAAATAGCCCAAAAAATCACCTTTGAGGAGAGAGTAAACCTGCACAACATGGAATACCTTCAAAGACTGGTTGATGAAAAGCTTTGTTTAACTTATAGGGATGGCCAGTCTACATATTCGTTGAGGGAAGGATCAAAGGGACATACATTTTTGAAACCTGGGCAGATAGTGCACCGTAGGATAATGGATGGAGATATAGTGTTTATCAATAGACCACCAACTACACACAAGCATTCCCTCCAAGCTCTGTCAGTCTATATTCATGATGATCATACTGTGAAGATCAATCCCCTTATTTGCGGTCCACTAAGTGCTGACTTTGATGGGGATTGCATCCATTTATTTTACCCTCAGTCTCTTGAAGCTAAAGCAGAAGTCATAGAGCTTTTCTCCGTAGAGAAACAGCTGCTTAGCTCTCACACTGGCAATTTCAACCTGCAACTGGGAACTGATTCCCTTCTGTCTCTGAAACTCATTTTCCAAAACTACTACTTGAGCAGAGCAGCGGCACAACAGTTGGCGATGTTTGCCCCCAATTATTTTCCTGGTCCTGCCGTGCTGAAATCTTGTAGAGCTGGCCCTCTTTGGACTGCTGCACAGATTTTGCAGATCGCTTTACCTCTTAACTTTGACTGCTCAGGGGAGAGACATTTTATTTGTAAAAGTGAGGTATTGACAGTTGAGTTTAATAGGGATGTGATGCAGGTCATTATCAACGACATTGTCACATCAATTTTCTTTTTGAAGGGCCCTAAGGAGGTTTTGGGGTTCTTCAACACTCTACAACCCCAGTTAATGGAAAATCTCTACTCAGAAGGGTTTAGTGTTAGTTTAAGGGATCTTTTCATATCTGGGGACATTTTAAAGAACATCCAAGCAGATATTCAGAAGATTTCTCCATTGCTACATAATTTGCGTGCATGTTATAGTGAATCTATCGCGTTGCAGTTGGAGAATTACTTGCGAAGTATGAGAGTGCCAGTTACAAACTTCATACTCAAATCTTCTGCAATAGGCCATCTCATAGATTCAAAAAGTGAATCTGCTCTCGGCAAGGTGGTTCAGCAAATTGGATTCTTGGGGTTGCAATTAGCAGATAAGGGGAAGTTCTATACTGGGACTTTGGTGAATGCTATGTCATCACTATTCCAAAACAAGTATCCTTCCAGTGATAGCTATCCCACTGAGAAATATGGGTTGGTTGGTAGACCCCTCTTTCAAGGCTTGGATCCATATCAGGAAATGGTCCATTCAATCTCCAGTAGAGAAGTAATTGTCCGCTCCTCGAGAGGATTGACTGAACCGGGAACATTATTCAAGAATTTGATGGCAGTCCTTCGAGATGTTATGATTTGTCATGATGGCACTGTGAGAAATATGTGCAGCAACTCGATCATTCAATTTGAATATGGAGTTAACAGTGCCAATATTTCAAATGAGTTTGCCGCTGGTGACCCTGTTGGGGTGTTAGCCGCAACCGCTATGTCAAATCCTGCATACAAGGCAGTTCTTGATTCTTCCTCGAGTAGTAACTCTTCTTGGCAGATGATGAAGGTAGTTAAGGTTTTTTGAATCTGGAGATGCATTCGCTTAAAATTTATTTAATTTTGATCTCAACAAATTATTTACACATATTACCTACTGTTTCTTATCTCAGGAAATGCTGCTTTGTGGAGTTAATTTCAAAAATGATACTTGTGACAGACGAATAATGCTATATCTAAATGATTGTGATTGCGGAAGAAAATATTGCCAAGAAAAAGCTGCAAGCATGGTCAAGACTCACTTGACGAAAGTCAGTCTTACGGATGTATCAGTCGATTTCTTGATAGAGTATGCCTCTGTACCTCTCTCAACATCTGTCATCTTTTGGGACTTAGTTTTAGTGAGTATATCGCCGCTGTTAGTTTACGATCTGAGAACCTAATAAAGTTTTTCAACTCTTAATTGTTGCTCTAATTGTAGGTAAATGATAGTGTGAATTAAACAGTTAATGAACCAATGCTTCACAATTCTTTCGTTGCCATATTTTTTCTTCAATTTAGTTTCTTAATTGTCCTTTATTTTTTATTAGTCCACTCCTGGCAGCAAGCGCTATCATCTAGTCTTATATCCAATAATTGCTGGTTGGGTTTATAGCGTTTACTAGGATTTGGGTTTGGGAAAGATGAATAACCTTTCTGGTTCTTTCGTGAAAGAAAATTTTCGATAATGATCACTCTTTTACATCCCAAAACGTTGACGCTCTTCTTACCTGATGGCATTAGTCTGTTACTCCTTTTGGTGCATATATATCTGATTTTTTTTTGTCATTACATTTGAATTTTTTTCACTGTCAAGTACATGCCGTCTTCCATGGATGCTTCCGACTCTGATGGCTCACACTGACATGTGCACGGATGGCAAGACAGTTATACTGATTCGCATCAAGATAATGATCTTGTGCTTTGCTTGTAATGTGATGTTCAACATTGTTCTAACTTTTTATAAATTCTTTCCTTGTTTGTGATGCATCCTTCATTAGATGTTCCGTGTCCTCGTTGTTTTGATTGTTTGAATGTTGGTCTTAAGAGCTTTTTATAACTCTTGGATTAGGGGGGATAAGGAGAATATCATTTGTTCTGGTTGCTTTCTTCGTACAGGTACAGACTATCTGAAATAGTAGGTTCTGAGATTGGTGCTGGCCTCGTTGGTCACCTGCATCTGGACAAGGTTTTCAGTAATGTTGAGGATATTGTAGTTTTCATATTTTGTTCAGAATTTTTGGCTGATATTACTCATGTTCTCTTAACTTGATTGAACAGGTACAACTGATACAGTCAAATATTAGCATGAATGATATTCTTGAAAAATGTCAAGACACCATCAATCTATGTCAGAAGAAGAAAAAAGTGGGCAACCTGTTCAAGAGAATAGATTTATCGTTCAGGTTGGTTTTTGATTGCTGGGTATGCAATTATAGTTTTTGGACATGCATCTTGGTTTATTCAGTGTTTTCATTTTCATATTGCAACTTGGCCTGTGAGTTCTCCACATAAAAAAATTGGCTAAAAGGTTGTAACTTTCTGTTTCCTAACTGTTGCCAACCTATGACAGTGCCATGCAGAACATTATCATAAAATTGACGTCCATATATTTCGAAGTGTGCAATTATAATATGTTGTGGATGTAACTAAGTTTCTCTGATATCCTGTGAGAGAATAATATATATACTAATAATTGGTGTAATTGAAGATCATTTGCACCTTCCTATGTAGACTAACAGTTATGGAAAGATTTGGATTGGCCAGGCAGTCCCTCAATAAATTAAGAAGTTTGTTGGGGAGAGTTGAACCATCACAAAAGGAAAGATAACTTATAATATAAGCACTCATAAATTTTGGCTTTGGGATCAAAATGAGGAAGATACTATTTCCTTCTAGGAATATCGAAAGATCATCGTGCGAGGATTGTGAAGTAGTTCCTAGTGAGAACTATCTATGCATCATAGGTTGGTGGTACCGGATACAGTTATTTGGTTCAATTTTTAACAAGGATTTGTTATTCATAGGATTGGATACAGGCAACAAATTGAAGGTCAGGATAGGATGATTTGGGCGATTGATTCATGACTTGGGTATACATAAAGATATCCCATTGACACAGGAGTGTAATATGATCAATAGATCTGTCAGAAGAGTGAGAAATAGATCATAATTAACATGGCTTGATATGATTGCAAATGTTTTGATTTTATTGGATTGAAATCACGTATAGAGATGGAATGTTTGGAATGGTAAGGAAAGGATTCATACCGACTCAAATTTATAGCGAGTTTGTAAGCAGTGTTGTATATTTACATGCATTGATAAAAAAGCAACTGTAGTATTTTGGGGCTTGCTCAGAATGATAGGCAATCCACTTTTCTGTAACGTTGCATGGAAAATTGGCAATATTCTCATGATTCCAACTTTTTGCTGTCCTAACTTTCCTAGCATATGAACTTTATGGTCATGTACCATCCAACCATTTCAATCATATGGGCTCAAGTGAAGAGTCATAGCTTGGGTAATATATTTTAATGGTAACATGAATTGTCAAATGGCATAATATTTTATGGTTTCTTTAATTTTGCTTCCAAATTAATTTATTGTTAAATGGATTAGAATAGCAAATAACTCATAGCAACTATGTCCACTAGGTTAGATTATGTATTTGATAAGATATTCTAATTGCAAAGCTGTTCATTTCTTTTTCTCTGATTGATTGATTCTTTAGTTTAGCATCAAAATTAATTTTTTCATTGTTTATAATTGGACCAAACACACAAGTATTGGATACTGAGACATATTAATTGACTGCAGCAATTGTTGTTCTTTTCGCCACTCTGCCGAAAGCAAGTCGACCGACATTCCATGCTTGCAGTTCTTTTGGATAGGGGCAAATGATGACCATTTAGAGAGGATTTCTCATATTCTTGCTGATACAGTTTGCCCAGTGTTGTTAGAAACAGTTATTAAAGGTATTTATATGATTTGTTTCTAGTTTTATTATCTATACATATCTAAAAGATTCTATTTTTCTTTGTGCTGTATAATATCTAGTCATATTTGACCTAGGATGTAATTTGTTCTATTTTGAGAATATCCTAGTTCATTCAAGAGTTAGTAGTGTTATTACCTGTAATAAAAACTTTTCAAATTTCTTGGTTTCTGCTCCTTTGCATACTGTGCTTTATTGTTGGAAAGAAGTGGATTGTGGACCATCTGCTCTGGGTAAAAGCCTGTACTGACCGTGGACGTATATCTAATCATGAATTGGCAGGTGATCCTATGGTTCTTGCGGCGAATATAATTTGGATTAATTCTGACGCAACTTCGAGTAGGAGCCCTTCTAAGAGCCAAAAGGGTGAGTTGGCTCTTGATATAATTCTTGAAAAAAAGGCTGTCAGAAAGAGTGGCGATGCCTGGAGGGTTGTCATGGACTCCTGCTTACCGGTCATGCATTTGATTGATATCAAGCGTTCAATCCCGTATGCTGTAAAACAAGTGCAAGAGTTGCTTGGTATTTCTTGTGCGTTTGAGCAAGCTGTTCAGGTATCTTCATATATCTCTTGCCACTCACTTCTACCTCACTCCTGCTCCATCGCATGTTGTCTCAGAGATATGCACACCCTCGTGTCTTTTTGAGTCATTGTTTATTTGAAGATCTACTGTTACATTTATATCTTTTCCTTTGTTTATTTGGGGGAGGTGAGGTGTTCGAGAAGGATGAGGATGTTAAAAGAGAAATCATTTCTATCTTTTGACATAATATATTTGAAAATTTGAAATGTGATGTGGGGGATGGGTCAAAGGAGGGAGACAAGGTGCTCCATTTAGGAATAACAAAGGCACGGTAAGGGAAAGAGCTATTGAGCCGGTGGAAATGAAGGCAGTCATATTTTATTATGATGAAGTTGAGTGTCCACATCCAGACAATTCTCTTTAGCAGTATATCACAATTTTTGGAATATTATTAGAGGGAATCTGTTGAAGACTTTTTAGGAGTAATATCATGACGGTGGTCGGTGCTACAAAAATTTCACCTTTTGTGCCTCGTTCCGAAAAATCAGATTCCAGAATTTGAGATTTTCTTCTGATTAGATTGGTTACGAGCTTGTATAAGATCACCGCTAAATTTAGCAAATAGGCTTTGTGAAGTTACAAAGGAGAGCTTTTTGGATAAGTCGAGGCCTTTGTGAAGGGAAGACCAATTTTAGATTTGCTGTTGGTAGCTAATAAAAGGGTTGAGAAATACAGAGCTCTGAAGAAAGGGGCTAGTTTGAAAAGCACGTGTCATGTAGATTGGGAGTTTTTAGATTCTTCCATAGAGAGGAAATATTTTGGTTTGAGTTGGTGGAAATTGATTAATGGTTGTCTTAGAATGGTTTCATTTATCTGATCATTATCAATGGCAAAGCGAGAATAAATATAGGGCTTCGGGAGGATTGAGACAAGGTGATCCATTGTCACCTCTATTTTTCACATTAGTGGAAGATCTTGTAAGGCGGCTAGTAGAGAGGGCAAAGCAGGCTTCTTTGTTGGAAGGATACGAGACGTGAAAGGAGACCGCTGAAACCTGTCGGGGACCTCTAATATGCTATTTCTCACTCTCAATGAAAAGCACATCCACTTTCAGTGCCATTTAGGGCGTAAGTCTCACATTTACAATTTGCAGATGACAGTGTTGGCTCCTATTCGTTCTCGTCTAGGACTATTGATTTTACACGTACTTATTATGTCTTGAGTATAATAGAACAACGATATTAGGGATTAACAGTGATAGAGCTTTGTTCAGAGTTTGGCATCTGGGATTGGTTGTTCAGTTAATTCTGAAATGTTGGGCCTTCACCGTGCGGCAATCCTTACTTTTATGACTTTTTGGTCAGTGGTCAGCGGGAGAGTGACTGAAAGCTGGACAAGTGGAAGAGATTTCCCTTCTTTAGAAGGTGTAGACTAACTTGAATTTAAGTTATTTTGTGTAGCATTCTAATGTATTACATTTCAAGGTGTAAGATGCCGAGTCAGGTGGTTGCATGAGGAGAAAGATTTATGAGAGATTTTTGTTGGAAAATGGGGAGAGGGTCAAAGGAGTCATTTGGTAGCTTTGGATTTAGCTTCTAGAAAGCAATAGCAGAGGGGGGTTGGGAGTGGGTATTCTCAAGTTACAGAAAATGGTTTGGGAGGTTTTCTGTGGAGCTACTATATTTATGTGGAAGGGTTGTGAAAGTTAAGATTGAAATCACGTGAATGGGAGAGGCCTTTCTTTAGGAACTATTTGAAGTTCATATATCTGGGTTTTTCTTATATCATTCTATTCACTATCTGGGATTTGGGGATTGGACTATAGATAAGATTCGGGGATGTTTGGTGGGGCATTTCTCCTTGGAAGTCCTGGGATTGGAAAATGCTGCCATTGAATTTGTCGTTGGAAAACAATTTAATTCCTTAGCATTTTAAGTTTCATTGAGGTTTAAGGGATAGTGAGCTACCATAATTATCTTCTTTGTTATCATCCTTGTGAGTATTTCTCTAAAGCTTTATTTTTCTGATAGAAGGTTGTGGGAGCTGGCGTCCTGCAGGGTATTTTCTTGCCAAGTCCTATTTTGTAGAGTTCGCTATTATTTGAACCCTTCTTTCATTTGGAAATCGTGCCCTTATGGATTAATATAATTGCTTATAAGTAGAATTAGAACATCAAATCACGAAATTGAGATTTTGATGTTTTTATGTAATAAAGTAATTGAATACTATTATTCATTCAATTATTACTAAAATTATGCCCCTGTTTGGTATACATTATTTTTTTCATTCTCATTCTTCTACTCATTTTCAATCAAACATTCTTCAATAAAATAATATTATCCGTCACATCAATAACTTTTCGTTCTTTTCAACCACGCATTCTTCATCAATCTACTATTTCAGAATACATTCTTCCAAAATAATGTGGCTCAAACACACCCTATATTGGAATATTATGAAATTTAATAATTAACCTATAAAATTCATAAATTTATTATTTTAAGAATGTTAATTTACAAGTATATGTTTAAAATATATATTATTTAAATTGTGTGATGTAGTAATAAATATTATTGTCTCTCACTGGGTTCATATTAGTGTGGTGTAATTGCAATAGCTGCAGATTCATAATTGTGTAGTTTTTTGTTCTTAAGTCAGTTTTGCTGAGTTTTCTAGCAATAATATACCTCTGTGAAATCTTTGATCAGGCAACTAAATTTTACTCGTAGTTGTTTGTTTGTTTGTTGTCACTTGTTTAGATTTCTTTATTTGTCTTTCCAAAAGCTTAACCTTTTGTTTTATTTTATAGCGTCTGTCCACATCCGTGACAATGGTTACAAAAGGTGTGTTGAAAGATCATCTCCTTTTGTTGGCCAACAGCATGACATGTGGTGGGAATCTGATTGGTTTTAATGCCGGTGGTATTAAATCATTGTCAAGATCACTTAATCTTCAAGTACCATTCATGGAGGCTACACTGTTTGTAAGAACATTTTCTGTTTCTTGATATGGATTGTGTCGTTCCTATTCTTTGTTATCTGTCATTCTAAAGTATATTTTATCTTGTCTCTGCTTCAGACCCCAAGAAAATGCTTCGAAAGAGCTGCTGAAAAATGCCATGTAGATGCTTTGACAAGCATTGTAGCCTCTTGTTCCTGGGGAAAACATGCGTCTGTTGGCACAGGATCGCCATTTGAAATTCTTTGGGACACTAGAAAGGTGCAGTCACTTGTTATCTGTTCCTGATATCATTTTGTTTTTACTCTAGGGTATACATTGACAAGCATTTGTTTGATGATGTGTTGAATCTGTTCTTTGGTGGTTTACATTAGAAATAATCAACAAGACTAATGTCTGAATCCCTTTTTTTGCTAGGCTGAGTTGAATCAACAAAATGGACTGAATGTCTATGATTTTCTTCATTTGGTAAGCAGCAGCTCCAAGCAGGAAAATATGGGTACTAGTTGCCTTGGTGCAGAAATTGATTATCTGGATCGGGAAGATGAATACATGGAATCTGACCTGTCTCCAGTCCGAGATCCTGGTATTGAGAAGCCAACATTTGAAGATGGAGATAATTTTTCTCCTGAAGAGAATGAATGGATACAGACATCTTCTATTACTGGAAAATCTAGTGGTAATTGGGAGCAGGTAAAGAAAGCCGAAAGTCCTACTCGCTCTGGCTGGGGGATTGAGAGAGAGAGAAAGGATGATGATTTGGGTGGCAGTTGGGGGCAGGTAGTTGAGAAAGTAAAAAACTCAACTCCTGGCTGGGGTGTTGACAAAGGTAAGAAGGATGATACATTCTCTGAAAAGGCACCCGAAGATTCTCCAAAGAATAACAGGTCTGCTTGGGGGAAAAAGGTTGATTCTGCTGAAAAATGGAGTACAGAAAAGGTTGAACAAAGTACTTGGGCTAGTGCAAATGCATCAAAATCTAGTGGTCAGTCCAGTTGGGGGCAGGTAGTTGAGAAAGTCCAAAGCTCAACTCCTGGCTGGGGTGTTGATAGATGTGAGAAGGATGATACTGTCTCTGAAAAGGTACCAGAAGATTCTCCAAAGAATAGCAGGCCTGCTTGGGGGAAAAAGGTTGATTCTGTTGAAAATGGTCGCACAGAAAAGGCTGAACAAAGTACTTGGGCTAGTGCAATGCATCAAAATCTAGTGGTCAGTCCTATTGGGGCAAGGATGTTCATAGGGAAGATAGTTTCCGGACACAGACTCAAGAATATCAGTCAGTATCTTTTTCTGCTTGGGGTAAAAAGCAAGATTCCGAGGGAAAAGGTTGGATTGAAAAAGACGATCAGAATAATTGGTCGAGTGCAAGTACACCAACACAAAAAGGTCATTCCAACTGGGTTAGATCTTCTGGTGAGAAGGATTGGAGCGGAATGGATGATCGAAGTACATTGGTTAATGCTGGCACACCAAAGTCTAGCAGTCAGTCGGACTGGGGTAGAGAGTCAGATGAAACAGGTTGGAACAAGAAGAAAGACCAAGGTAGATGGGCCATTCCGAGTGCACCAAAGGATAATAATCAGTCCAGTTGGGGCCGGGATGCAGCTCAGACGGAAGATGTTATCCCTGCTAAAGCTCAGGAGGATTCTAAACGGGCTACAGATTGGGACGCATTAGGTTCTGATAGTGGACAAGCTGGATCAGGTTCATGGTCGTCTTGGGGGAAGAAAACTGCAAAATCCGATGAAATCGGTAAAAAGTCTGATCGCTTGATTTCTTCAGCCGATGGAGACTCTATTGACGTGTTGCATCCAAATGAAAATCTATGGGAAGCGAAAGTGGCTGACCATGGCAGTCAGTCAAAGCCTTCTGCTTGGGGTGCTTCAAATGACGGGGGTAAGGTTGATTCACAATCTCCCAGGGAACAAAAGAAAGATTCTCCAGTCAGTAATTGGAACCCCACTCCAAAAGAGTCAAATGACTCTGGTTTTGCACCGCGTAGACATTTTGCTGGTAGAGGGGATTCAAACAGAGGTCGAGGTAGGGGTCGCTCCGGTGGAGACTGGAAGAGCAATAGAGGTAGGGGTCGCTCTAGTGGCAGAGGAGATTTTTCTGATGATTTCAATACACTTGGAACCTTCACAGTGACGAGACAGCGCATGGATTTATTCACGGTGGATGAACAAGACATTCTTTCAGATGTTGAAGCAATTATGAAGAACATCAAAAGAATTATGAACCAAACAGGGTAACTTCATGTTTTGATTCTCAGCCTTTAAATTTAGCCCTTGTTTGGCACCCATTCTCATCTCATTCTCATTTTTTTCTCTTTCTTCATTTCAACCACACATTCTCTCAATAAAATAATGTTACACACAAATCTAAAATTTTTCATAAGTTTTACACCACACATTCTTCCATCAAACTGTTTGACACCCATTCTCATCTCATTCTCATTCTCATTTTTTTCTCTTTCTTCATTTTAACTACACATTCTCCCAATAAAATAATATTACACACAAATCTAAAACTTTTCATAACTTTTCCACCACACATTCTCTCATCAATCACTATTCCAAAAATTTAATTCTCCAAAAAATGGGTGTCATACACCCTCTTATTATTTACAGTTGTTTCCTACTTTTGGAGATCATATTATGTGCAATAATGATACGAGCACAAAGTAAAATAAACGCTCTATTTTTGTTTTGTTTCTCATGCTTAATGAGATAATGTAGTGACAGACCCAGCAGAGTAGAGAGAGAAAATTCATATGGACTACCTCAAATTTGTTGAAAAATAAGATTTAGCATGTTGTTGTTGTCTCATAATTTACAGTATCATCAATATAGGCTGGAGAATTCTTACAAATTCACTTGAGTTGATATAAATTATTCCAATAGTGTCATGAAGTAGAATCAATGCCTGCATGTGAAACACAAAACCCTTTGTTCTCTTTCAGATAGCTGAGAAAAAGTTCGAACCAATATTATCAACTTTATGGATCAGTTTCCTCTATCGTGTTATTCTCTTGAAAAGGGTAAAAAGAATAGGAAAATACAGGGACAAATTACTATGCTGGAACTCCTTTGATTAATTTGTTTACAAAGATTTCGGGGTTTGGATTTCTTATTAGGGCAAACTGATAAAATATGAATCTGAAATCTGACCAACATTTTTGTGAAGGTACAATGATGGCGATCCTATATCCGGGGACGATCAATCATACATGGTGGATAATGTGTTGAATTATCATCCCGATAAAGCTGCAAAGATGGGAGCTGGATTAAAGTATATCATGGTAAGCTAATTTGTTCTTCATTGATCGGTTAAATGTCTTTTTTCATGTATCTTTGTGGTGTGGTTCATGGATTGCTATCGCTAATTCGTAGAATCTTTCTTCTTGAGCAATGTAAGCTTTCAACGTCAAGATGTTTTTGACATCAGAATTGATGAACTGAACATGTGCTCATAAAGCCTTTCAAAGGAAAAATTGATCTTGAATCTATTTCAACGTCAAGATGTTTTTCTTGCACGCACTAACATGTTCACACTAACGAACATGTGTTTTCGTGGCCGTATTATCTAAGTTCTGGGCAAAAGCTGCTCCAAATTAAGCTGTTCTTTATTTTAAACAAATTTTGCATATACTTAACATACTCAAGATTGAAATGATTTCTTTATGTGATGTAACCTCATTGTGTGGTTCTACAAATATTTTGAAGAACATGGTACTTTACATTCAACTACCTCATTTTCTTCCCTTTATGTTTTTTCTTTTTTTCTTGAAATTCTCTCCTACTTGTCATGTTTAAATTTTTTAATTTGTTTTTCTTGTTATTTTTAACGGCTTGTTTTAAGCTAATTTCAGTACTTGATGTAACAGGTTAGTAGGCACCAGGAGTTCCAGGATAGTAGGTGCTTCTTTGCTGTTTCTCTTGATGGTGTTAAACAAGATTTTTCCTACCGTAAATGTGTGGAGAATTTTCTCAAGGAAAAGTATCCCGATAAGGCTGAAGGTTTTATTCCCAAGTACTATAGAAGGCAGCAAGCTCGTACTGGCTGGAATAAGGATCGTGGTTCTGCCTCAGGTGAAGCTAGAACTCCCGGCTGGAAACGGGACCGTACTCCGGCTCCAGAAGAAGCTGGAACTCCACGCTGGGGCCAGGACCGTACTCCAGCGCCAGAAGAAGCTGGAACTCCGGGCTGGCGCCAAGAGCGTACTCCGGCTGCTGAAGAATCTGGAACTCAAGGCTGGAACACAGACCGCAGTACTCCGGCTCGAGATGAAGCCGGAACTCCAGGTTGGAACACAGGTCGGATTACTCCGGCTCGAGATGAAGCTGGAACACGAGGCTGGAACACAGGCCTTAGTACTCCATCTCGAGATGAAGCTGGAAGTCAAGGCTGGAACACAGGTCGTAGTACTCCAGCTCGAGATGAAGCTGGAACACCAGGTTGGAATGCAGGCTGCAGTACTCCAGCTCGAGGTGAAGCTGAAAATCCTGGCTGGAACACAGACAGTATTCAAGCTCGAGAGGAAGCTGGAGCTTCAGGATGGAACAATTCCGGCTCCAGATGAAGCTGGAACTCCTGGCTGGCAGTAGGGGGAAAGAAACGGTAGGTGTCAAATAGTAGTTTGCAGTCCAGTTAGATTTGTGGATTCAGTCAGGCATTAATGAATGACATGTTATGCTTTCAATTGCACCAGATGATGGATGGATGGGTGTATGACTTCAAATTATTTTTGGTTGAATCAATGTTGTTTTAATTAATGCCTTTCTGTAGTTTCTGTTGCGTTTGTTGTCTAAGCAGGCTTAAAAGCAGCACCATTATTTATTTTTTTGAGGTCACTGAACATATCATCATCTGTTTGTTTCATCGTCTGCTCGTCCATTGACTGACTGTGATAGGTTACCCAAGAAAGTTGCCCCTATTAGTTTCGGATAAAAATGGATTTTTAGTAGATAGAGTTGATAGAATTTGTGGGTGAAAATGTGTGTGTAGAAAAATTGAGTTTAAGAAATGGGGATGATAATCGCAGAAATCATACCAGGGAGTGCAGCACTTTGCCATTGTTGGGTTGAAAACCAATTAAAAATTGGAAGTATTCTGTAAATTTTTTGTCAAATTTTTCTGTATCTACCTGTCAAAAAATAAACATCTTTTAAGCCTCCGTTTGTCTTCTTCTTAAAACAAAATTCTTTAATTCTCGTACTTTTTTGAAAATGAGTTGGTTTTGAGGTTGTTTTAAATGATTTTAAAATTTGATATTTATTCTTGATTTTTTCGATTAAACCAATCCAATCTACTTTTTATAAGAGTAATTACGCTAATTGTTTCTGAATTTTACATTGAGTATCAGTTATATCATTTTATTTTAAAAATTGTTTTAGTTATACCAATATGATAGTCAACTGAACATAAGATACTATTACACAGTATGAATTTCGACCGTTTATCGCATCTTATACTTTATAATTTCGTGTATTTTTTAAAAGCTTATTAGCACAAAACGTCCCTTCATTTGGCCTTTAGCGTGCAAAACATCCAAGCGTTTCAATTTTTTGCATTTTCACTCATATTTCCACGTTTCATTGCGGAATCATTATTTTTATCTATTTTTTTCAATTGAAAGCTGTAAAATGACAAGCTCTTCTATTTAAATAAAACAAAAAGAAAAGAAAAGAAAAAATAAACAAATTAGAATCATAGTCTCAAAATTTCAAAATATTACAAATGAGTCCCCCAATGTATAATTAAAAATCCAAGCTACACCAAAAACTCAAGTCAACCACCACATTTGAACCTTAAAAACTCCGGCGAAACCACCACCCAAACCATCGGAATTCCATACCATTAGACAGCCTTCACTTCCCTCTATATATACAACCCAGCCACTAGCCCTAACATCACCAGATTTGGCCAGAATCGATGGTCGTAATCAACTTGTCAACAAAAAAAAACCAACTACATCACCTTCTCCGGCTAGACCCATGCCCTTTCCTCCATATTGGTCAGTTATACTTGTCAGGGCACACCTATTCATGGTCTTGCAACATCAACAAATCCACACGATCAAAATTTATAGCCCCATTTTTCGAATCAAGAGAAAATGCAACTTTCAGTTACGATTTTCGACGTCGGTGATGGGATCCATGATCGCGGACCACCCATTCGACATCATCTGATCACAACGCGACAATCCCACCTATGAGTCTTCAACAATTCAACCTTCATATGATAGATCGAATAGGGATAGTAAGTGCGTGTGAGGAAGATTTTGGCCATCGATTCCAGCCAAACCTGGTGTCAAAGACCGCAACTTTACTTAAGCCTCTTGACCTTATCGCAGTCGCACATTGTAAATATTAGTTCAAGTTTGAGTTGTAATTTCCTTTCATTGTACTAGTTTAATTAAATTGTAAAATAGCTCGATATTGGAAAATGTTTAGTATAATTCTTCGTCGTTTAAACGTCTACTCCTATCACTTAAATTTTTGTTCTGAATGCTATTATATGTGATATTAGTTTTTCAAACATCTTTCAAGCTTTCTAGTGTTCGCCCCATGCACTAGTCATTATAATTTCCTGCTTTCGTCAATTGTAATTTTTAGCTTTCAAGCAATCAATGACCAATTTACATTCAATGTATTTCAATTTTATGTTGCATGCTTTCTACAAATTATAATCAACATTTCTTTCTTCTCGAAACGATCGAGAGAATGCGGAAGGTAGTATAGCGGAACAAATACTGCTGCACAATGTCCATTTCTGTGCTAAGAAGAAAGACAACTCATGAAACCTGGTAACATTAGAGCTGGTGACTGGATGATATGTGTAGAGGGGAGTGACGACTGTCCAATGGTATGGAGTTTTGGATGTTTGGGTGATAGTTGACCTGAGTTTTTTAAGGTTCAAAGGTGGTGGTTGGTTTGAATTTTTGGCCTAAGTTGGATTTTTAATTATACAATTGAGACTCATTTGATATTTTGGTACTTTGATTCTAATTTGTTCTTTTCTTTTCTTTTTGTTTTATTTAAATAGGGGACGCTTTCGTCATTTTACAGCTTTAATTGAAAAAATAGATGAAAATGATGATTTTCGCAATGAAACGTGAAAATATGGGTGAAAATGTAAAAATTTGAAACGTAAGAATGTTTCGTACACTAAAAATCAAACGTACGGACGTTTTGTGCTAATAAGCATTTTTTAAATATAGGTTTTGTTAGATCTACGCTTTTTTATTTGGAAATATTTCAAAATTTTCATTGCCATTTTAATTCATTTTTTTATTCTAAATAAAATATTAAATTGGTTTGGTGCACTTAGCAAACAAATTCTATATAAAATAAAATATAAAATTGCAACGAAGGGTCGGATTCATTTTGTGTAATGGTTCTTCTAATATGGTAGTATAATTGAAGCTAGTAATGTTATTTATCATTATGATGATAAAATATGGATAATGTGATAATTCATTATTTCTCATATTTTCTCTCCTTCGTCCCATAAAAGTTGAACTGTTCAATTCCATTACTCCACTTAAACAACCACATATTTCATCGTATAACATTATTATTCAATTGATACTAATCTTTAAGTTTGGCGGGGATAGTGCAGCAATTCATAGTTTGATGTCAATTGCTGTAATTAATCCTCACTTTTGCCCAACGTAATTTACAGTGCATCAAAGAGTATATTCCTGTACCCCTGCTGTGAGAAGATTCCCGATTACAATGAACAAGATGTGGATTGCAGTTTCAGCCACAATGGTGGCCTTAGTCGCCATAGCTTCATTTTCTCCACTTGACAAATTCTTTCCCAACTTCGCACTTCCTCGTAAGTAATCATAATCATTATCAAAATCAAATCTCAGTGAATTGTAATTAAGTTTGTGTTTGGCCGGCACAATCTCCTTTAGCACAACGTACTTACCCACCGCCTTGCTGTGCTACCGAAGAGAATTATAGTGACTTGTTAAAATTGTATTGAATTTTTGGTTTTTACGGATATATATAATGTAAATATGTAATGATGATGGTAGAAGTTTGTATTATTATCTGAGTTTTTCTTGCATTAATTTTGGGTTTTGCAGAATTTTTTTCGCATGGTGTAGTGGCAGATTTGTTGGTGACAAACGGGACTATATATACCGGTAACGTCACTCTTCCCTTTGCTGACTCCATGGCAATTCGCAATGGTCGGATTCTCAGAATTGGCAACTATTCCTCCATGCAGGTCTTTTGTTTATTCCCCCGTTGAACTTGATTTTCATTCAGTTTCACTCTTACAAGTAATCGCATTTTGATTTTTTTTGGTTGACCTTTTAGATTCTGTAGGCAAGTATGATAAGCTAATTCTTTGTGAGAGTCTAGTTACATAGCAGAGGTTGATAAGTTTACTAAAATATAAAAATGTGAAGGATTTTGAAGAAGTTCACAAAATGGGTAGTCAAGTAGGTGATTCGTGAGCTCAGTCGAAATTTTTCGAGAAGTTGTATGGTTATCCTGGAAACAGAGGAGAGAATGTTGTTTATTAAAAGATATATAGGCAAACTGAGAATGAAGCTAGAGACTTCAAGAAAGCTAATTGAGTGAAAGACATCTTAGATTAGAATTTAGGAGACTATCTTTAAATTAAAGTTTTGGGGCAAGTAAAATTAACTTGGAACATATAAAACATCTTTTGAGTCATAGTAGATGTTAAAGTAAAAGAATAAGAA
>CAIGRO010132738.1:0-16198 GCA_903798355.1 Fraxinus baroniana
TATATTTCATCGGTCAAAACATAGCTAGCATTTCTTACAATGTATATCATAAACAAAGTAACATTTATATAACAGAACATAAAATCAGATTTGTTAATGGTTAAAATTGAGAGCAAGACATAGAGCAAACTGAGGGGAACTTCCCTGTGCTTGGCTGGCCAAAAATGGATAAGTGTTTAGGCTTAGGAACAGCCCCCATGCTATGCAAATCGTCGTCCTTAGAGAGTGCAAGAACCGGCTAGAACAACCCCTCACTTGGCTTAGATCATTGATCAAGAGATCTCACAAAGTAGCGAAGAATCACCCCCAAAATCGGACCTAAAACCAACAGAGAAACCAACACCCTTGTCCCTAATTTCAGTCCTAAGAATATACCAAGGTTTCCTCAATCAATAGGCTCACAGGTCGTATTTGGAAGAGGGAGAAGAAGGAAGCTAAATGGTAGACTAACTCTCTGTCTTTGATAATGCAAAGAGACGGACCAAATATGCACACAAGAGAGAGAAAGAGGAAGTGTGTCCAAGAAGCCAAAACCCACGTGAACATATGGAAGCCCAAGAAGTCAAAGCCTTTTAAAAAATATCTCACAAGGTTTAATCCAAGCCATTCATTTAAATCAAATGGATGAGAACCACTTAACCTACATATATTAATCAAAAGTCTAAATTTTATTTCAAAGTCAAAGGTTCGACTAGTCAAAGTTAGAGTCAAATAAGGACTTATATGAAATAAATTATTTCTTGGAATTTATTTTACAATTGACAATACTTGAGGGTTTAAGGTGGATTAAATTTAAAGTTGGGATGTAATTATCTATCCTTGGAAGTCAAAGTACAAAAATTTATATCAAATGGAAGATGAGGGACTTCCTTTGCAAATTGTAACTGTGCTCCATTAACATGCACAAATTGAACCCATTTTTCATTTTACATATACAAACAGAGGCTGAAATGGTGAAGAAGCAGAGAAATAAAGAAAAGGAGAAAAGAAAGGAAATAGGAAGAAAAGTTAGGTGCCAACTACTAGAAGCTTGAGTTCAAGTTCTTCATTTCTTCAAGTAGGTAAAAGAAGTAATTTTTTTATGGAATGGTGATTTTTTAAGGTTCTAAGTCGTTGGTGTAATTTTCAGATTTAGGGGAATGAGTATAAATTCTTGCTCAAGTCGTTTTATTGATAAATTTCCATTTGAATTAAGGTAAGCAATTCTAGTAAATCCTAGAATTTTTAATTGGATTATAAGTAAAAATAGTTTGTGGAAATGTTATGTTGATGGAATTACTCACATGAAAGTATGAATTTATGGAATAAGATGAAAGTTAAATTGGTTGAATTGTTGGTTGCTAGTTTTCACTATATTAGAAGCTGTGATTATTTCTATAATTGGGAAGAAGGTAAGTTTGGATAGTGTAAATATTGGTGAAGGTATTAGAAAGTAAAATTAGCTCCAACTGATTAAAAGAAATTTGAGGAATTTATTCATGTATCGAGAAATCGAATTTTACCATTCGATTATTATTTTCAAAGCTACTTAGTATGATAGTAGTTAAATTACCTATTTTGTATCATATTTCCTGTAGTGACGAAAAGATTGAAAAAGCTTATCGACCTTCATAGCCTGTAGCTTGTATTGAGTAAGTGGAAAAACTTAGGGGCTGTTTTCTTCATGTTTGAGTTTTTCGTTTTTCGTTTTGAAATCATTTTAAGTTTTATGTTTTGAGTGTCCATTTTGAAATTGTTAAAAAAGTGTTCTTTTTATCATTTCAAAAAATTATTTTCAAAAATCCAAAATTGAGAATTTTGGCCTAGTTATAACTGAAAACACCCAAAACGACAATTATTTTGGATTTTCTTTGTAAATTTTTAACTTGTTTTCAAAAACGTGTTCTCGAAAATAGAGAAGAGAACGCGTTTTCACAATTTTGAAAAATCAAAAATAGAAAACGACATGTCCTTATTTTTCAGAAATAAATATTTACTAAATTTATAGTAAATTGACAACATGATTTTCAGAATAAAATGGATTTTAGAATGACTTCTTTTAAAAGTTAAATTTGGTTCAGATAAATAATTTTGTTGGCATGTTGTATTGGTATGTTTCAACGTATCTAAAATTATTTTTAAAACCATCAGAAAGTACAAATGTGATTTTACCCGCTCTACACTGGTGTGAATGCGTTTCTATAGTGTATGATCATTATGGTGATTTACGAGCTCTGTACTATTGTGAATGTATTTCCATAGTGTACGACCAAATTATAGCCTTCGGGCAGCTCTCACGCGTATGACAAGAATTACAGGATTGAATAGCTTTGTGCGGATGGTTGCATTAGATGTGGTGTCCACATTGAATTTTATTTGTTCATCCTCCGCCCTCAAGATCACCTAACATTTCTCAATTACAACCATTGAGGATTTATTTCGACATATTAAAAACATGTAACTACTCAAAATGTTCAAAAAATAATGGTATTATTTCATCAGTACTTAATTTACACCCCGTTGAAGCCTTCAATAAGGAAATGTAATCCAATCACTTAAATTCAAACGCGTTTTTTTTTTTTTTCTCAAAAACTAAAAATTAGAGTTACTACTACTTTTCATAACCCCAGAAATCCATCTCGCTTCGTAAAGATAGTTGATTGATTTGGTTCATTGATGGTTCATTTGCATCCTCAAACCTCACCCCTTTAGATGAGTCTTCATGTCCAAGTTGAGACGTCACAAGTCGATCGATCATACCCCATTCGTTCAAATTCTCTGGTTGGCACTTCACGACAGCATCCATACCCGATCCATAACAAAGATTGTGATCAGTACTTCCACTTTCACAATCTCTAGTGTTGGACATGAATTGCTTCACCATAATTGGTGACTGATCGGAAAACTGATCACAACCCAATTGCTTGTGGGTAGGTATAAAGTTTTGGGCTTGTAGCTGTGGGTATTGAGGCAGTGCCACTGGAATGTGAGAAAAGTTAAGTCCGTGAGCATGTTGTTGATGCAATAAATATTGATTTCCCCTTTCTGTCTGTGGGAATAATGTACGAGATTGGGTGGCTGCTGCAGTGTTGAGTTGATCTGAACTCATCCCACTTCCTCCTTCATTTCCAACTTTGAATAGATTCTTCTTCTTGAAAACTCTACAAACCACCCATCCATCCTCCTGCATTCATGTCCATAAACAATTATTCGTATGTTTGCTCTAACAAAAATGCTGATTAAAATTTAAATTAAAGTCAACAATTAACTTCAATCAGACATTTTGTAGGATCCACAAATTTTAACCATATAATTTATCAATTTTGTAGGACGTAAACTAACTTTCTGTATTCAACTTGTTTTGAGAACTTCAAACAAGTTTTTAAAATTTTTTATGTTTATAATAAAATTCAGAAACCTTGAGGAAACTTTTAATGAACTTTTGATTAAAAATAAAAAATAAATTGTCCACTTAAATTAAGAATTTTATGTTATTATATACCTTTTTGTTGGCTTTAAGAACTAACTGAATTTGAGGTTCAACTAAAACTTTGCATGATTTCAGGCTTTAATTCTTATACTCCGATAAAATTAATACACTTCCATCCCACTAAGATAAACTTGCTTCTATTTTCACACACATTTAACTATAAATTTTACTTATATTTTTCTTAATATTCCCCTACATGGAATAATTGTTTAAATAAGAGTACATATTTATTGATAACAAGGCACGTTAAAAAATAACATATTAGAAAATTAATAACTATACTCTCAACAAGGAAAACGGCATATAATTTGAGATAATTGAAAAGGAAAAGCAAGCCTGCGAGTCCGGGACGGAGGGAGTATCTAATATTATGTTTTATGAAAGAACTTACACTGGAATTCCCTTGAGCATCATCACTATCTTGGAGTCTGTACTCGTGCATAATCCAGTCAGTCTTTTGTCCATGGGGAGCTCGGCCGCGGTAAAAAACAAGGGTTTTTCTCATACCAATCTTCTCGAAGCTGTTCCTTATGCATTTGTCCCTCCCTGTAGCCTTCCAGAATCCTGCATTTGTTGCTCTATTTGTTCTTGAGCCTGTTGGATATTTTCTGTCTTTGTGGCTGAAAAAGTACCAATCGTTCTGCGGAGTTGAACCAATTTTGCACATCTCTAAAACAGGAATTTGGAAAATTATGCTAGGCAATGTTTGCTTACTTTTCCAAAATTCATTTTCAATCATACATTTTCCAACAAAACGCTATTCAAAAATTCATTTTGGCCCAAAATGAGGCTCAAACAGGTGCTTAACATGTAGGATTTCACTTACTTTTAAGCATGATGAAACATATATACTCTTATAATATCAAAAGAAATAGTTAGATAAAGAAGTAAACTTAAAGATTAGCAATGTTATTTTCCAAAGGACATATAATAGGCATAAGTAGACTTGAGATTTTAATTGAACAAAAAGTTAAATGGATGCAGCTAGCTAGTAAATCAAGAATCAGGAAATTTTTTATTTGATAATATATTTCTTAACTGAATAGTTATTAGAAAGGTTATTCTCGACATGGATATATGTTAACATAAATTGTTCAATATTAACAAACTTTGATAAACATAAGCAACACGATTCTATTGATTCCATCATGTCGTATAAAAACATAGCTTGTGTTTATATCTTTATAAAAAGGACAAAAAAATTCTTCACATACCAAAAACACCATGTCATGATGAAAAAAAGCTGTTGCATACTTTGAATATTTTATTATGAAGGAATAATAAATTTGTTGAAGATGTGCAGGAAAAACTAGACATGAATAGTTTTGAGTTTTATAAAGGTTTGACTACTCTGTCAAATAGGTAATTTTTTTGAGATTGAACGTCCGCAAGTCCCTACTAGTACTAGAGTAATCTTCTAGAGTTAGCCTATGATTGGTTTAGCTAAAAATAGTTTTTTTTAGTAGATTTTAATAAAAGTTCATAAACGTAGTTGAAAGATTGATCAAAATTTTGAGTTTCATGAAACATGTGGTTAAAATTAATTGTGACTTTACCTTAAATTTTTATTAATTTGTTTAGTTAAACATATAGTGGGCTTAGTCTAGTGGATTCACAGATGAATCCCCAAATTATGCAGAAGATGTACTCTAAGTTGTAAGCCCACTAGATAGCGATGACATGAAGTTTCATGACAACCAAACTCCTAAGGTAGAAACCTCTGCGGTAATGCAGGTCTACTGGGGTGGAGATGGTGTAACATCGATGGAGTATGCGATCTGTTGACCTTATTTTTTTGTAATGGTTACGTGGACAACGTATGTCAGACCCACTCATGTCAACGTAAACAAATTTCAACACATTTTGACCAGAGATTCAGACGGAAATGATAGCATGTATGGACATGAAAGATGCTCTACGACGCGAGATAAAAATATTCAAGCACCGACAATATCGAAGATGATTGCATATAAACAAACAATCGTAAACAACTCAACTAAAGTAAAAGTAAGCTAAACTCAAGCAAATAAACATAAATAGGGAATGAGACAGAGAAGATTGAGTATGGTTTCAAGTATAGAGAGTTGCATCATCCTATAGTGAATTACATTAGTTGCTTATTTATAAAGTCCTGGCCGATGTTACCGACGTTGGATCAAACCCATATGACCTCATCTCCTTGATCGAAGTCTCACATCACTCTGACTGTCAAGTACTTAATTTATTGACAACGAGTCAGTCGTCCTACATCCTTGGTTGAAAATCTTGACATTCATTAATATAAACGTTATATCAATCATTCTTAGAGATTGTCTGCAGATCCCTTAAAAGATAGCAAGTTCTTCAGCTTAAAAGAGAGCTTCGAAAGGAGAGGATACTTCGGCCAAAGAAAGCTTCGGGTAGAGATAGGGCTTCAATTATATATAAGTTTCGAAACAATGAGATCAACTTCTTATTTGACTTCTTCATTTTAACCAATTCAATCTTTGTTGATTGTCACATCTGGCTCAATGTCCTCACGAAAGCGAGACGTAACAATAGTCCCCAAATCTATGCATAATTATTTGTATAATGCATGGACTTCTATTATATACATAAAAAAAAATGTTGGCGTGGTTATTTTTAACTATAGTAGCCACCTCTAAATACAAATATTTATTTTATAGTTAGAATTTGAAAGTAGAATTATCAAGAATTGGTCGAGGTATTTATCAAGGGCGTTATCCTAAGTTGTTGTAAGGACCCGGGTCCCACTTAACGGGCTGTCCCGACCGTTAGATCGATGATGTACTGTCCCCACTGAACTTTGTCCTCACTCGCACACTCCTAAAGAAAACTTCACAGTAGGTCACCCATCATGGAATTGCTCCAAGCCAACCACGCTTAACCGTGGAGTTTCTAATGATGGAATCCAAAAAAAAAAAGGTGCACCTTTTTGGTATGAGTAATACCTATCAAATCTATTTAAACTTTCCTGGTCTGGGTATTACAGTTGTGTACTTTGAAGTTTTCTAATTCTTTAGAAAAAGTTGGGGAGCACCAGCTAAGGTTGCTCTGAAGTGGTTTGTATATCTGAAGCATTTTTGAAGCTGTCCATGCTGGGGTTGAAGTAGTGTACTTCGTCTATTTGTTGAGGTTGTAGTGCAATTATTTTGAAGACGCATGTTTGTTGAAATTGTTTTATCTATTTGCTAATTATTGTGTCCAAATGATTTGTTGTATTATACGTTTTCAAGAAAAGACAGGTGAAGCGGTTCAATTTTCCATAAACGCAATCATCGTCGGATTTAATGAGCAATTATGACTGCTACAGGTATGTTTTATAGAAGGTAGACACGATAGCTTGCTTGATTCAGGCGCTCTGGTCTGGACCATAGAAGACAAAGTGGCAGGCGTGATGGATGGCTCAGATCGAATTTATATGAACAGTTGGATGGTCCGGATTCACGTCCAACGGTTAGGATTAATGACCTTCACCTATAAAAGTCCATAACCTTAGGTGAAAATTACTTTGTTTTAACGCACAATTTAGCTTCCAATATTCTCATTTTCTTCATCTTTTACTAAAATCCTTCTAGTCACTTTCACAAACTCTGGCCATCTTTCTTTAAGTGATTATGTTTATCTTCCTAAGTATTTTAAACTTTGATTTTGAATTCATGGCTTCTTCACATTCTGATAGGGGACTTAGATATTTGCACCGTAGTCTCCAAGATGGGGCTTACAATAACCAGCACTATTGACTTTGTCTTAGCCATTAGGGCTAGTCATAGTGTCTTGCCCACAAGCGGGGGTCGGGTAAATTATGATGCGGGTTAAGGACAATCAAAATACCTTTAAACATAACTGCATCCAACCTTATAGAGATAAGGGAGAAATATGCATTCCCTATAATATCAAACTCCTGGCCACTTCTCCTAATGAGAGAGTATGCTTTTCTAGGTAGGGGTGTGTCACCACCAAAGAGTTTCTTTTGAAGGGGGGCTTCGTCTGACCTTTCATCTTTTCACTGGAGTCGTACTTAAGCACTACGAGCTGTCACCTACATAGCTTGTCCCCAATACATGAGCCAAATTAGTGGGAACTTATTGTCTATGGAAGGAGACCTCACTTGGGAAGGACATGCCTCTCCACATCTTTCATTCCATCTTTCAACCTAGGGTTCTAGGCAAACGAGACTCCATGGTTAGTACTCTATGAGCCCACGGGGGGCTCATTCCTCATTCATCATTGGCCTTCCCCCTTCCATCAAAGAATGGAAAGAAAGTTGGTTCTAGGTAAGGGGACAATGGCAGATGTGTGAGGAAGAAGAGGTCCCCTATGTGACAGTGCCAACTAGTTATTCAAGAGCCAGTGAGTGTCTGTTCCTTCAGTGTTTACCTCTTAAATTTGAATTAACTCTAACCTTTTTTCTCATTGTTGCAGGGTCGGTGGGTCGCTTTGAGTTATCCCAATCAGAGTTGGGTTTTATAAAGGACATCTACCTTCGTCCTCTATCCTCATGAAAGTTCCGTCGCTTGATTAACTCGAGGTACTTTTTTGAAGAATTCTACCTAATGGCTTGAAGAGGTAACCTCTTGACATGGTTTCCTTTTTCACTGCTGGTGGGTAATTTATGCTAACCCTTTATCTCTTTTGCAAAAAATTTCAAGAAGATGAAGTATGATATGGCTTCCATTCTTGCGCCTACCTCTACTGCTGGTCGGAAGGTACGGGAACAAGTTAAGAAGATCAGCAATGAGGCTGCTAGTCATGAAGAAGATGGATGACCCCCGTTAAAGATAAGGGAAAAATTAAGGTTGATGAGGTCCTAAAAAACATTCATTCTCTTCTGCTAGAGTAGGAGGTCAATGATTAGTCCACCGTTGCGATCTGAAGTCTTAATTGGGAAAAAACTAATGGTGGCCTCATGGCCAAAGGGACAGAATAGGCCAATTGTTGTAGAGTCTATAGGGCAAGAGCCTTCGAAGAAGGCGATGACCTCGGGCGACTCAATCACTGCCTTAGATGCAACTCTAATGACCAAGCTCTCCTTATCAAAGATAATGGATGAGGCTGTGAAGGCTCTGGTCATGCTTCCTCCAAAGATTCAAGCTACTACAGCCCTTCCACAAGTACTGGATAGATAGGTGGTAGAACTTTGTTGAGACCAGTAAATCGGTAGATATGTTTGCTATGGTAAGTCAGGCAAGGAAGGCATTTTGGGTCACCATAGAGGCTAAAATCCTTTTTAAATACCTTTAGAAAAAGAATAAGGAATTTTTCAATAAGGCATCCTAGGTGGACGAGGAGGCCAAGAAGATCAAGTCTGAGGTTGAGATTGCCAAAATATAGTAGGAGGCTATGAAACTTGCTTCTGCCTTAGGAGAAATTGAAAGATTAAAGAAAGAGGTCCACCTATCTCAATGAGAGGTGACTTCTTTTACAAAGCAAGTGGAAATCTTTGAAGCCCACCAAAAAATAGATACAGAGGCTTTGGAAAGGCCTAATAAGAATAATGTTTCCTTAAAGCAGTAGGTGGAGGAGCTCGACTCCAAAGTCTTCGATTTGATTGAAGAGGTGGAGTCGTGAAGAAGTAAGCCTAATCTGCTAGGGATTAAGATGTGAAGTGGTACGTCGTCGATTTCCATCCGATCGAGGAATTTGAGCATTTTACTAAGTATTGGCGGAGGTACACATACGTTGAGGTCATGAAGTGGATTGAGGTATACTTTCAATCCTTCACATTTAATGTACACATACATCGAGCTTTGGCATTTGTAAGTCCTCTTTTATTTTTCCATGTAAATGGCCTTGGCCTACAATTTTAATGATTTTTAACGAATGAAATATATTTTTCCTTTGCCATATTTGTGTTAATATTCTGAGTATTTTACTGAATTTTGCATACATTATTGCTTCGTCGATGTCCCTCGGCCTTTATTTAAGGCTTTCTCTATTCAAACATTTGTACAAGTGTTGTTAATTCACATGCTTTTTTATTTATTGTTCCCTTTTCATGGGGCTAAGGCTTCTTCAATGACTTTTGTCATTGAGGGAATGTGATAACCACTTCGACAAGGAGGTGGTCTCTTTTAGGATCTAACTCTTCTACGGGCAAGTAATAACAAATCATACATGAATTGTCTTTGCACCTTTACTGATAGTACATCCTTAGGTGTTCTGCGTTCCAAGGATAAGGTTGTATCTTTCCATCTGAACTTTTAATCTTATAGGTTCTAGGTCGAACCTTTTCTCTGATGCAGTAGGGACCCTCCTAGTTGGGACCAAATGTGCATATTCTTAGTTCTTTAGAGGATAGGAATACCCATCGTAATATGATGTCATTCAAATGAAAGGACTTTTTCTTAACCTTAAAATTGTAATACCTAGTCATCTTTCGTAGGTAGGTAGCCAATCTCACTTGGGGATCATTCCTCCTTTCATCAAGGAAATCAAGTTCGCACCTTCTCAACACGTCATTAGATATTTCGTTAAATTGTATGCAACGAGGAGAGGATAGACACACTTCAATTGCACTCATGACCTCTGCCCTATAATCTATAGACAAATGAGTTTCTCCTATAACTATCCTACTAGTAGTTTGGATGGCCCATATGAAATGAGGTAGCTTGTCCACCCGAGCCCCATTGGAGGCATCCAGCTTTCTCTTGAGCATGTGTTTGATAGTTTTATTGACATCTTCCACGTGTCCTTTAGCCTGAGGATGATGGAGGGTGGAGAAGTGCTTCTTGATTCTTAATTCCTTACATAAGTCTCTAACCTTCTTATTATCAAACTGACGCCTATTATCTAAGACAATTGATTGAGGAATTTTGAACATGCATATAACATTCTTCCACAAAAACCTAGAAGTGTTGGCTTCTATAATTTTGGCAAGAGGTTCGGCTTCAACCCATTTTGTAAAATAATCAATAGAGACAATTGTGAAGCTAGTATTGCCCTTTCCTTTAGGTAGAGGTCCTATAAGATTAATTCTCCACTTGGCAAATGGCCAAGGATAGAGACAACACTTAGCTCTTAGGAAGATTGTCTTTGAATTTTTGCGAAGCGCTGACATTTGTCACATCGTCTCACAAACTGTTGTGCATCCTTTTTTAATGTGTGGTTCTCACATATCCCTTCATGACTTTCATGGAGCACGTAGGTAGCTTGTTAACCGCCTATGCATTGGAGTAGGGATAGGGAGAAACCTCGTTTGTATAGCACATCATCCTGGAAAACAAAATGAAAAACTCGTCTCCTGAGCTTTTGCGTCTCTTCTTTATCAAAAGGTAATGCTTGATATTTGAAGAACGCTATGATTGATTGCATCCATGGGGGTATATCTTTGACCTACATCACATCTTCATCTTTAAATGTGGAGGTTTAAGAAGGAGCTCTATAGGCACGATAGTGAGTAGTTCAAATTCTTTGCTGCTTGCTAGTTTTGAAAGAGAATCGACATGAAAGTTTTCTATGTGTGGGGTTTGTGCCAACTCAAAATTTTTAAAAGCTAGAACTAATTCCATGACCAGTTTCAGACATACGGTCATGCTCTTATCCCTGGCTAAGAAATTGCCATTAACCAGGCTTACTACCAGTTGTGAGTCACTGTTGATAACTATCATTTGCATTTGCATCTCCCAAGTCAATCTGAGGCCAGCTAGAATGGACTCGTACTCAACAGCATTATTGGTAGATTTGAAATCGAACCTTATAGTACAATTGAGCTTATACCCCTTTGGGCTAACCAAGACGACTCCTGGCCTAAATCCAATATCTTCGGAAAAGCCATCAACAAATAAGCTCCATATGGGAGGTTCTATAAGTTCTATCTCCTCTTCCATTTTTGGAATAAGGGCGAACTCTGTCAAAAAATCTGTCAAATCTTGTCCTTCAATAATAGCCCTTATCTTGAATACAAAATCAAACTGGCTTAATTCCACGGATCATTTCATCATTCTTCTTGAAGCGTCGGGCTTCTTAGGACTTGCTTGGGGTAGAAGTTGATCAACATTTATATGGTATGTGCTTGGAAGTATGGCCTTAACTTTCGAAAAGCACTCACTAGAGAGAAGGTCAACTTCTTAATGTCTAGATAGCGGGTCTTTGCGCTAGAAGTGTTTTACTCACATAATAAATAGGCAGTTGGTGACCATTTTCTTCCCTTATAAGCACTGAGCCGATAGCATCAGAGGTTACTGCCAAGTACAGTTATATAGGCTCTTCAGCTTTGGGCTTGGGGAGGAAAGAAGTCTGTCTTAAGTGCTTTTTCAGCTCTTGTAAGGCTGCTTCACACTCCTCCGTCCACTAGGATTTATTTCCTCCTTTTAGAACTTTGGAAAAAGGGAGGCACTTATATGTTGCCTTTGAGATGAAGCGGCTTAAGACCACTATACGTCCAGTGAGGATCTATATCTCTTTAGGCTTTTGAGGCGACCTTATTTAGATCAAAGCTTTGAGCTTTTGAGATTCGGCTTCTATGTTTCTTTGATTGACCATGTAACCCAAAAGTTTCCCTGAGACAACTCCAAAGGTGCATTTGAAAGGGTTAAGTCTCATCCTATACCTTCGCAATATTTGAAAGGCTTCATCGAGATACTTGACGTAATCCTCTACTTTCAAGCTTTTTACCAGCATATCATACATGTACACCTCCATTGTCTTTCCAATGAGGTATGCAAACATCTTGTTGATAAGTCTCTAATAAGTGGTCCTGATATTTTTTAGCCCAAAGACATCACCTTATAGTAATAGAGATCTATGTTCGTTATGAAGGACGTATGCTCCTCATTTGCTAGATGCATTGGGATCTGATTATAACTTGAGTAGGCGTCCATGAGACCCAACGGCTTGTGCCCTGCAATAGAATCAACAAGATGATGTATTTGTGTAACTTAGAAATTGTCCTTAGGGAAAACTTGATTAAGATTGGGAAAATCTATACATACCCTCCACTTACTATTGCATTTTTTAACAAGGACGGGGTTTGACCCCTACTTCAGATAAGTTGATTCCCGAATGAAGCGATTGTCAATCAACTTCTTTACCTCATCCTTCAAAGCCCTATACCTTTCTGAGTTGATAGCCTTCATTTTCTACTAATGAGGGGTAACTTTAGAATCAATCTTCAAATGGTGACAACTAACATTTGGGTCAATGCTAACCATGTCCTCGTGTTTCCATGCAAAATATTCAATTTTTTACACAATAAACACTTCAGCCTTCCCTTAGCCTCCGTTGGCAGGTCTTTTTCAACTTACAAAGATTTGGAGGAATCTCGAGGATCCACTATGAAGCTCTCATGTTCTTCCACCACGGCTATTTGAGGTTCATAATCGATGATGCGAAGATCCAATTCATCAAGTTTAACCACTTCTTCAGTAGCTCTCCCTTCTTCAGGGGCTAATTGTACTTCAAAAATAGTATTTTCTTCAGATGGGGTCAATCTGTTGACCTATTTTTGTAATGGTTACGTGGATAATAGATGTTGGTCCACTCGCGTTAACGCAAGTAGATTCCAACACGTTTTGATCGGAGATCCGGACAAAAAGGATGGCGTGTATGGACATGGAAAATGCTCTACAACTCGAGATAAAAATGTTCAAACACCGGCAATATCGAAGATGATTGTATATAAACAAACGGTCATAAACAATTCAACCAAAGTAGAAGTAAGCTTAACTCAAGCAAATAAATATAACTAAGGAATGAGACAGAGAAGCTTGAATATGGTTTCAAGTATAGAGAACTGCATCATCCTCTAATAAATTACAGGAGTTGATTATTTATAGAGATCTAACCAGCGTGTAGCCGTTGGATCAGAACCCCGTGGTCTCATCTCCCTGGCCGAAATCTCACATCACTCTGTCTGTCATACATTTAATTCATTGACAACGAGATAGCCTTCCTACGTCCTAAACTAACAATCCTAATATTCATTAATATAAGCATTACATCAATCATTTCTATAGATTTTCTGCTGATCTCTTTAAACACAACAAATGCTTCAGCCTAAAAGAGAGCTTCGGATGAAGATGGTGCTTCGGCCAAAGAAAGCTTTTGATAGAGATAGGATTTTGGCTATATAAGAGTTTCGGAACAATGAGATCAACTTCTTCTTTGACTTCTTCATTTTGACCAATCGAGTCTTTGTTGATTGTCAAATCTGACTCAATGTCTTCATGTGGGCTGTGGCATGGCTTCCACGAGGAGCCTCGGTGGCGAGTCATAACATGATCCTTCTAGATTGATATAAGATGATTGAGGGAAGTCTTGTTGATCACGTATGCCGCACAACTGTGTAATGCGTATTTGGATATGAGATTGCTATAGAAATGCAAATAGAAGTTTTACATTGTGTTAGATGCACGCGGGAGATTGTTACACATTGTTGTAAATATACAACATAAAAGGATTGAGCTACTCCACATAATAGTTAGGTTTTCATACGACCCTAGGTCCCAATAAAATTTTCCTTATCTTACTCCTCTTCTTTACCACGACCTTTTCATTTTCATTCATACCGAACTCTACCGTCTAAATACACAAATCTCAAGTAGCAAGTTCTAGAAATATACTTGACATTAACTGTTGGGGTGAACTAAATCTTTGTGTTTCATAAATGAAAAAGTAAAGCAAATAGTCTTTGACTGATTTTATGGTGAAATTATGTGCATGCAGTTATTGATAAATTAAAGAATAATTACCTTGCAGTTCCCAGGGCTCAATTTTATTCAAATCAACCTCTCTTATGACCTCCATCTCAAACTTCTGAAATGAAACTTTTTTCTTCAAGTAATAGTGAAGAAGCTCTTCGTCCGTCGGGTGAAACCGGAACCCCGGAGGAACAGCGCTACTTGATGAACCCATCGACGAACTTTTCGATGCACAGATTATGATGACACTAAACTAAGTGTTCAAAAATTCCTTACACTTTCTCTATGTATACGGCAAGTGATATACCACGTAATAAGGTTTGTATATATATCAGATGAGTGTCAACTGTCAATGAAAAATGTGATAGGAGGAAGTTGACGACCGGTCACGCCGGCGGCGGCAAAGCTTAAAGCTAACTTAGAATGCAAGTTAAAGAAACGGAGAAGTATTTGCTCCGATTCAACCTAGTCATTGTCATTCTACTACTTCCACGCGCGTCTACAGAGAGTAGAATCTGCATGGTTTGTAAGTGTAAAATGTTACCATCCTCTTTTGAGTATACTTATATAGAAACTAGCATGTAGGTGATAATTAGGCATGTAGGATAAGACATTTTTATTTGTAAGTACTTGACTCGATTCAGAATTGGATTAGACTAGTCAATTTGGTTCATTTTCATGTAAAATGAGTCCGATATTGAATTTTAATTCGAGAACTATTAGTTGAAAGTGAGAATAGAAAATAGAAAAATACTAACACGAACACACAGATTTACGTAGAATTCTAAAAGGGAGAAAATCACGGACGGATGAGAAGAAATCCACTATATCAAGATGAGTACAAAAGAGGAGAGTTTTGACGGCATATATATGCGTGCAAGCCCGATAATAAAACAGGTCCATGCCAGATCCCCTAACCCACCAAATACCCTCATTTTTTCTCATAATTTTAGTTTCATCATTTATGTCTCATCCCGAGTTTTTCTAGTCGTGCCAAGCAGAATTCAAATCATCGCAATCTAATAAGAACCAAATTCAATTACTGGTTTTACCTAATGAATACTTCAATTCGGTCATAAAATTATTTAGTTATAATCTCTTAATTAAATCGTAATTTATATGAAAGTGAATTATATGAACACATCAATTTATATGAAAATACATGATAATCAACAGTTATGTTGAATGAACAGAGAGCGTGAAGGTGAAACAAAATAATTTACACATCAATTTATAGTTCAAATTCATAAAGGAATCAGAATGGACCAAAATAGAACCGATTGATTTTGATCCGTCGTTGTTTAGAATCGATTTAATACTCAATAATCCAAACTGAACCTCTTGGTGCCAGCCCGTAATGTTAATACTCTCAATAATCCAAATTTTATCTTTTAAAATCATAATGGAAAAGTATAATTTAATTAGGAGACTTCTTTTTAGCTTATTGGTTCATTTAACATTAAATTATTATGCTATAATTTGTTAATTGAATTTTTTTATACAATTTAACTTAAGACTGTAAAAAAATTACAAAAATTATTTAGCAAATTATTTAATTATGTAGAGCTAAATTATCAAGCATGGACATAAGAAGGTCATCTTGGCCCTAATGGAGAGCAACTTAAATTCAAAGACTCCAACAAATTCTTTATTTTACATTTTTCAACATTCATTTATTGGTAAAAAGTATATCATACCCCTGTTTGGCACCCATATTTTAAAACTTATTTTTTTAAAACTCATTTTCGACAACATATTTCATGATACTCTCAACTGTTATCAACTTTTCAATCATACATTTCATCATTTTTTGTCAAATCTACCAAAAAATTATTTTTTAACAAAATCAAACAAGAGGCATAGAAAGAGACGAGAAAACTCTTTATCTAGTATTGTAAGTTAGCCCTCGTTTGGGGCTCATTTTTTTTTAAAAAAAAAAATAAATAAAATTTAAAACTCATTTTCAATAATACATTCTATCAATACTTTTGCACGTAAATACAAAATATTTTCCTATTTTTTAATCACACATTCTTAAAAAAAAAAAAAAAAAATTCAAAACTCATTTTAATGGTTGTCAAGCAGGGGC
>CAIGRO010132741.1:0-12704 GCA_903798355.1 Fraxinus baroniana
GGGGGGGGGGGGGGGGGGGTAAGTTCAAGATTGTTAATGAATAAAAATAGAAAGTTTATTTCAAAGTTCTTACAAGCTATACTTGTTTAGAAGACAAAACTGCCTACCTGAAAGTTTTGACTATGACTTAAAGATTCCAATTTCCACATTTTCAGAGGTAAAATCAAAGAAAAAGGACATGAGCCCTAGTAGAAGTTTTCAACATATTCAAGATTTAACTATTAAAGACCCACTATTTGCTGACAATAATTGGGGGAAATAAAAGTAGCATTCATAATCTCACGTCTGTTAGGAACTGGAGGCTTAGGGAGCTCTTCTATTCCTCGAATTGGCATCAGAGACTCGTTCGGATTGGGCTGATTGATCAACAAGTTGGATGGTGAGTTCCGAATCTCTTCCTGGATATGAACATATTAATTAGTGCAAAATACCTAACACTGTGTGAAAAATTAACGACACCTACTTTGATTTCCAAGTTTAAAAAAGGTTATGATTAATTCTATGACATTATTTCCAAGAAATAGTATAATGCAAATTTCAAACCCTAAATCTATTTCATATACAGATGGACTATAAAGGATCAAATTTTAAATGCTTAAAAATAAAAATATCACACTGTGATGTTGAACCCCTAACGATTTCAGATCATGTACCAGAAGATTCTGAGGAGAGAAGAATGAGTGTCCAAAATGAAGTTGATTTGATGTGGGCAGCAGCATTCCCCGCATGTTCACAGACAAAAGGTTGGTGCAATGGCCGCATCGCACGGTCACAGTCTTGAACAAAATCGTGCAAGGAACACTCACCTAATTAATTAAGAAGAGCACAAAAATAAGCTAAAATCTCACTCAAAAAGCATTTATAGTAACATCGAGAAAAGGGTAGAAAGAACATAACATAAACAACGAAGAGAAGGGATTAAAAGACTGTGATAGTTGATCGTAGGCAGATGATGAAAAGCGATATACCGCGAGGACAGTGTCACAAAAGTTGCAATGGACGTAACAGAGCTGCTCCGAAGGAGAGAGGTGGTGGTGGTCCGGCGTAAAAGCAGATGAAGAAGACATATTTTTTCTTTTACTTTCTCTTTGATGATGATTTTCCTGTGTTTGATTTGATTGATTGATAGATTGACTTATCAAGGTATTTATATATAGATGGGATTGACAGATAAACCACCTTGGATCTGATTTTCTGAATGTTTTTTTAGATATCGAAGACAACAAGTAGATGAAGAGAAAGAGAATTGGGGGTGACCACTAATATAGCAGCTGATTTTACACAACAACAAAGTATTGTTTTATATTATCATTTATTTCTCACTATGCATTTATTTATACATGTATAGAAAGGTCTATAGCTTGTTTGTGTACACACACTGTGGGGGTGGGGTGAGGGTAACAAGGAGGGAAGGAAATGTATGGTTGCCATTCCCGATGGATTTGTGTGTGTGAGTCTGAGAGAGGGGGTGAGGTTGGGGGGTGGCTGGGGGAGGCAGCAGATGTGGGGAGAGAAGTGAGAAAAGGACGTGTGCATGGGGTGATTAACTTTATTACATTCAGCTGTAGTTTTCATAGTTAAGAGGGGGTGTAAGCCTTTCCTTTATTTTTTTTTTGTTTTCTCGGTTCCCAATTTCCTAATGGTAACCCTAGGGTAGGGTTAATAAAGCCTTAAATGGCGGGCACCTATCCTCTGCACTTTCTATTATTACCTTTGTATTCAAAGTCAAGTCCTCTAGCTCCTTCATCAGATTCCGAACTCATCATCATTTTATTTTGATCTCGATTCATGATCTGCGTTCTGCAATTATGTTTCTTTTCCTTTTTCCTCGTGTTTTTTTTAGGGGGATTGAAGAAAGGATGTGTTATAATAATTAAGCTTATTAAAACCAGTCTTAGTAGGGAAGACTCAAATAATATCGACAAAAATGTCGAAGAGAACTTTTTGAGAAAGATAATGAAAAAAAATTAAAGAAACTTTTGTCCGTGATCGCCGACAAAATACTTGTTGATGAATTTATTTGAAATCATTTATATGTTTGATTCGGAAGGAGTTACTAATACTGATACTCGTGGTGGTAATCAATGCACTTATCGACTTAGTTGGTGGTGTTGTTGGAAATCAGCAACGATGCTTTAGTAATTGACATGAGGTTGTCACTGCTACTAAAATATTTCGTTATTTCCTTATAATATATATAAAATATTTTTCTAATTAGTATTTTCTTCCCGATGGAATTTTTAGTTTGTATTTGACCTTTGTACTTTGGCATTTTGTTGATTTTTATTTATTTTTTGAATTAGGTTTTTTTTACTGATTTCATTATGAGAAGTCCAAGCGTTTTTTGAGTTTTTTCACCTTCCATGAATGAGCAATGCTATTCATCCCCACTGGGGATGCATCCCCAGTCTATGTGGCGTTAATGTGGCATTAAATGATNCACTGGGGATGAATATCATTTCTCTCCATGAATTGGGAGCCTGAAACGACCAACCATATAGTTCACCTAATGCTTGAGCCGACTCTAATTTTCAATTAATTAATACAATAAAATGAATAACTTTCTAAATAACCTTACAACCTCTTTGTTTTTTCATGAACATTGTTCATTGATATATAACATAGTAAAGTAAAAGTGATTTCATGAACATTGTTCATTGATATATAACATAGTAAAGTGAAAGTGAATTTCTCCGTCCAACTAAAGAAATTATATTTCATGCTAATCATACTTCTCATCACCATACGTCAAACATTCTTTATATCGATCCTTATATTTCGCAAGATCCAAACTACTGCCCATTTAACACTTACATCTTATAATCACTTCCCATATACGCGCAGTTTAAATGGTTATTATTTCATAATCACTTCTCATCTAACATATTTTTTTTATCGAGACCACTTCAAGTCCTCAAAATCCATGTATAACTGTTTGTAATCAGTTCCAACTTCTGGTTAAAATAAAAATATACATTATTCATGCTCCAGAAAAGAAAAAGGCAGATAAAAGTTCATAAAATAATGTTAGGTATACAGATTACAGAAGGCAGATTACAACAAAAGCAATAAAGCCTTTCCAATTCGTGTGATTTGACCCCTCAGGCACTTCTCTCTCTCGGACACACATACACATACACATACACAGATACGTAATTGTCCGTGAGAACAGACGACAGATATATCTTCCATTTTCATTTATATATGCTTTTGTCCCTAAATTCTTTTCAATATAACCAACAAATCAAGTCCCTATACTTCTTCTTCTTTTTTTCTTTTTCTTTTTTTCCCTTTAAGTAGCTCGAGAGAGAGAGAGAGAGAGAGACCTAAATGGTGTTGGTGAAAAAGATGGGTGTCACTTTTTGTAAAACAATTGAAAACTATCACATCCAAGGTAGCATGCTAAAAAAACGGCTTTCTTCATCAAAAAAACTGCCCTTTAAGTATACTGTTTTTCTGGACTCCGTTACACTGTGTGTTGTGGTCCATTTTTCCATAGTTAAATTAATTTGTTGGATTTCAATGTCTGTTTTTTTCTGCATGCGTGGTACCAGATGAAGGTACCGCCTCGTGTGGAGGATTTTCTGCCTTTCTTTCAATTCTTGCTACTAATAAAATATTAGCACCTAGTAAACCCCAACTTACACTTGCTAAAAATCATATTTTTATTAAGGGTGTGTTCCGTAGATATTAAAATCGAATTAAAATTAAAAAATTAGTCATTATTGTTGATTTTTATTAGAAGAGTGAGACCCAATAATGACCATATTTTCAATTTTAATTGAATTTTAAGCTTTACAAAACAAGCTCTAAATTTTGATAAAAATGATAAATCTTATAAACGTATGATTGAAAATGAGTTCGTAAAAATATAAATTTTAGTAAGTGGAGGTCAAACAGGAGCTGAGTACAAGACTCTTTAAGTCCAATTGAAATTCATTAGGATTTGACCCGACGCGAAATAAAAAGGCTTAAAGCTTCAAAAGAGAACAACAACCAATATTTTTAACGGCCTCTATCTACTTCTAGTCTTCGACTTTCTTTTATGACGAGCTTAAAATCATCACTATTTATGTACTCTTTCACAACTAAAGCATATAAAAGAGTTGGTACTAAATTATGAGGAAATAAATAATAATAATAATAATAATAATAATAATAATAATAATATGTGTGATCATGTTTTCAATGATAGATAGTGAGTACTACAAAATGTCCAAAATACTAATGGGTCCACTCAGTAATTAATTCGATCAACCAAAACTTTTCGAAATTTGAAATTTATATGAAAATCCTTTTCTATATTTTATATTGTATATAAATTTGATTAGGGAAGAGAAAACTCTTTTAGTGAAAAAAATTAAAAGAAAAAAGGGAAAACAAATTTAATTTAAAAATTATTTCTTTCTCTATCATTTTCCTTTATTTCTAAAATTGTTGGCAATTTTATGTACTCCTAAAACTTGTTAGATTTTGCAAGACAAGACATGTGAGTCTATTGGATTACACTCTAAAGTTTGAATTTGATTTTAGTGTAGATGGCTGTAAGATCCGGAAGATATTTAGTAGCTTGACTTGTCTTTACTGGAGAAGTGAGTATATTTATTTACTTGTTTACCTAAAAAAAGAAAGAGAAAGAAAATTAAAGAATGGGTTTCGACATCTTGGCAAGTTTGTACTTCCAGTATGGTGACATAAAGGCTGAACATAAATACAATATTTGCTGCATCCAATTGCGAATGGTCTTCTCCTTCTCTTTTGTGTACTATGGATGACCATATCCAATGGTCCAATTGGTCACTTCAATGTTCTTGGCCAGTGGTGGGACCTGCCCGACCAAAAATTGCCAATATTAACAAACTATAATTATTTTCTAACTATCTTATTTAGTTCAAACACTTGTCATGAAACCGAGTTAGTTAGTTTGAACTCGCACAAAGGCGTATTGGTCTGAGTGTCGTGAGAATCTAATGTGACAAGCATAATTGATTTCATATTTATAAGATTATTTCACATTAAATGAGATGAAGATAAGGTTGTATTCATTTGTAAATGATCTATAGTCTTTTAAGCGATTGCTAATAGGTTTTTGAACCTTCATAGTTGTTAGGTATTTGATGTAATTGGCAAGTATGTTAACAAAAGGAACTAAAATTAATATGATGTAAAAGTCAAGGAGTTAGTTGCAAATAGTTGAATTTGTGTTATATTAGGTCTAGGGTTCGAGAATGGAAAAGAAGAAAAAATGGCGCCGAAATTTCGCTAGATTATTATCAAGATTTGGTTCGAGCGTCAGAAACAGAAATTGTGTTGCCCATCTGTCGCCTTGCCTTCGCTCGAGTAACACACTATCGCTCCACTGTCGCCCAACTTTCGCTCGAACGATAGTGTCATCCGAAAAATCTTAATTCACGTTTTAAGGCTTTTTGTCCGTTCATTTAATCTCAAAACCTAAACTATAAATACCAGATGCCTCATAACGTTTTTTCCAAGGTTGAACATTGAAAATTCATGCAATCTTTATATCTTTTACACAATTTAGCTTTCAACTTTCATTTTTCAATTGATTCTTAGCCGTGAAAATATCGTATTCAAAACTCAAATATCGAACTGCTGCTTCCTACATATCTGTTAGAGATTTGAAGATCAAGGAAAGATGACTGGAGTTCCAGTTGGTGATAGAAGATCAAGGGAATGCAGAGTTCTTCATTGATCTACAGGAGATAGACGAATTGATAAAGTCGAGAGTTGCTGCAGAATCCACTTTTCAAGAGGGCTTTGAAAACTACAGCTGGGAGTTGGTGCATGAGCACAAGATCCAGGAGAGCTATAGTAATTGTAGTCAGGAGGTCAGAAAGTTCGTGTCATCGTCTTGTCTGACGGACTGTAAGTTCAACCGTTTATAGTGGATTTTGACTGGCAAAGTGATCGGAATTTTTTACTCAGTTGAGATTTCTCCGTGATCATACCATGTATTATTTACTGTTTTTATATTTTGCGGTATTCAAATATAGGATAATTAAACTAATTGTGTAACCATCAAGAGATAATTAATTAGTGACTTGTTGCTGGTTAATTACAATTTTTAATTTCTGCATTTACACATATTCACCTCCCTCAAGGTGTAGTTCGTGTCAAATCTCATTATTTCAATAGTAATTAATTTCGTGTGTGTGTTCCAATACGTAGTAGATATCACAGCACACAACAACACACAAACGCTGTAGGAGTTGGCAACGCAACCATATCAAATTCACATGTTGCATGACATCAGCTTGGCTAGGAATACTAGAAGCTTCTAGTTCCTTTTGTTTTGGTTGTTGTGATGATTTGTAGAGCTTTCCTTTTCTGTTATACTAATAGAGAACATGTAAATATCTACATTATTCTTTGCACAGAATTAATTCAATCCAATAATAATATACACAACAGATTAATTTTTCTCTCTTGGCTGCAATACTTCTTCTTCCTTCTTTTCTTACATGGTATCCAAAGCGTTGGAGCTAATCCTTCATTGTTGCCATGGAAGAACAATCAACTGATTCTCAAGTTTCCCCTGCTGTATTAAATTCTGCTGCTCCAAATTCAAACCTGAATCCAAAACCATATTCTCTTTTCCGTAATTATTCTGACTCAAATAATACTTATCGAGTTGACAATAGGGATAGCACTACTGTTATACTTGTTACTGATTTGCTCACCACTGACAACTATTACATGATCATGAGCTATGCATCTAGGTCTTCAAGCGAGAAACAAGCTTGGCTTTAGTGGAAGCTTTGTTAAACCCATTTATCCTAAAGATCTTTTGTTCGATGCTTGGGAGAGGTGCAACGACATGGTTGTGTCATGGTTATAGAATTCCATCAGTCCTACTGCAAAAAACAATGTCTCCTTTGCGGATAATGCACATGATGTTTAGAGTGAGCTTCGGGTTCGCTTCACTCAGCAGAATGAATCGCTAGTCAATCCTATTTCTGATAGGGGAAGTTGAAAATTTAATCCGACTTTGACTTGGTCCTCAAATATTTCAAGAGCGGAATCAAGCTAGTCCGCGACAGAGAATGACACTATGAGTATTTATTTTGGAAATTTAAACTCTAGGGACGAACTTGTTTATTATGACCCTATACTGGCTGTACGTATGGAAAGTTAACTATCATCAATAATAGGTATCAAAGGGATAATGTCATTCAATTTCTCATTGGATTAAATGATAGATACACAAATTCCAGAGATCAAATTATGCTCCTTGATCCCATTCCCCACATCAACAAAGTTGTTTCCCTTGTTCAAAAGCAAGAACAACAACAAAATATCATCTCTGCCTTCCCAAATTCTATGATCATGGCCTTAATCACCGAAACTTCCCATTCCAATTACAAACCTACTGCCAAATCCTTTTCGAATGGAAAAAATGAAAGACCATATTGCAGTTATTGCCAAATACAGGAGCACTCTCGACAATTGCTTCAAGATAGGCAATGCACAACCTCCTCTTTGTACTTACTGTAATTAGACTGGACATGGTATTGAGAAATGTTATAAGATACATAACTATGCTCCAGGACACAAATTGTTTAAGGTAGGGATGGACATGGTCCGATTCGATTTAGTTCCGAAAATAATCGAACCAAATCAAAATTTTCGGGTATTTAATATATGAAACCGTCGGTCCAAATACAATTATAGAACCGTTCAGGTTCGATTTCGTTTGGTTCGATTTGGTTCAGTTCGATTTCGTACCATAATAATTTTTTTTAACATTTATAGCAATACTATATAAATACAATTAATGATATATTCATTCATAACTTTGATGAGCAGTTAGAGAGGGGAAGTCGGACTCGGCAGTCGACGACTTCGATTTGGGCATGTAGATATATGTTTTCAATTTATCAAATGATTTGTGGTTAGTAGACATGTGCTTACCGAATGAAAGTATGAAATTGGAAATAGAATGATAAAAACTTAAAAGCCTAGATCTTGGGCTAACAATGAAATTAATAATTGGGCCAAAAAATTAAAACAGAAAATTGAATTTAGAAATTGGCTGGGCTAGTTAGACATGGACTTAGTCACTTAGCTTAGGAGTTGGATCATTAATCACTAAATTAGTTAATTTGCTAAATTATTTAGAAAAAATTAAAAAAAATTAATTAATTCAGTATAAAAACTTTAAAAAATTATTTAGATTTGATTATTCGATTCTTGGTCTAGATCTGAGAACCGAACCAAATTTATCGGTTCTCGATTCAAATATCCGTTCGGGTATTTAACTTATGAAGAATCGTTCGGTTTGGTTTGGTTTGGTTCGGGTTCGATTCGGTCTGATTCGGTTCGGTTCGAAAGTTTTGTCCAGTCCTAGTTTAAGGGAAAATTTATTGGACCTTCTGCTAATCAAACCAGTTCATCGATAGACTCTAAATCCGAGGAGATCCATGAGGATAAAGTGAGTTTTAATAAGGAACAATATCAACGGCTAATGTATTTGCTTAAGCATAAGGACATCTCCACTGCTTGTCCTTGTGTAAACCATGCATAGGTCATTCACTAACATGTTCCTGCTGAGCCTAAGGCCTCCAAGATGACTGGTATATCTTGTTGCTTTTTCTTCTCACAAACATAAATTTGCATCATTCACTGACATACCTTGGATAATGACTCAGGTGATGCAGGATAAATGATCTGTAGCACTTCTTATTTTTCCTTCTTAATTTCAAAGGTTTCATATTCAGTAAAATTACCTAATGTTGCTTCTATTCTTGTTGCTCATTTGGGTAATGTTCAAATAACCAAAAATATTCTCCTTACAAATGTTTTTGTATAGCCTCATTTTCATACAACTTACTTTTGTTAAAAAAAAAAAACTCATGGAATCTCTCACTTGTTGTTTGATTTTCTTGTCTAATTTCTGCTTTATCCAGGACCTTCGTACTTGGACCGCGATTGGGATGGGTGAGCTCAAGAGTAGCCTCTATCATTTATCATCAGTGGAAGTTCCTCCAAATGCCTTTGCAGCAGCTTTAGCTTCTCAACCCTTTTTATTTCCAACTATTTCAGCTTATGTTAGAACTAGAAGTTATGTTTCTGACCTTTAGCATTGTCGCCTTGGTCATTCTTCAAATTCTAGGCTTGTTTTAATCGATGATCCTGCTGTAAAAGATAGTTTCAATACTAATACAAGTGGTCCTTGTTCTGTTTGTCCCATTACTAAACAACATAAGATTCCTTTTCTTATTAGCCATCATAAATCATGTGTTTTATTTGATTTGATACATTGTGATATTTGGGGGCCTTGTTCAACACCTTTTTATGATGGAACTCGATTTTTCTTAACCAAAGTGGATGATTTTTCACACACTACTTGGGTTTATCTCCTTCAAACTAAGTCCAAAACTAGAAAGTGCCTTGAATCTTTCTACAACCTTATTGAAACTCAATTTGCCACTAAAATCAAAGTCCTTCAAAGTGACAATGGAATTGAGTTTCAATGGTTGAATTCTTTAACAAAAAGTGCACTATCCATCAAAGGTCATGTGTAGAGACTCCTCAACAAGACGGAATAGTTGAGAGGAAGCACCAACACATTCTGAATGTTGCTAGATCTTTGCATTTTCAATCCAATTTATCCTTCCATTTTTGGAATGATTGCATCTTTACAGCTATGTATCTTATTAACAGAACTCCCACACTTTTGCTTGATAATAAATTGCCATATGAAGTCTTGTTTTCTACCAAGCCTACCTACACCCGACTTCGCATATTTGGTTGTCTTTGCTATGCCACTACTGTCTCACATGGCCGCAAAAAGTTTGATGCTAGAAGTAGATAATGTATTTCCTTTGGCTACCCTTAAAGAGTTGAGGGTTACAAACTTCTAACAACCAACACTACCTTTATCTCTAGAAATATTATTTTTTCATTAGCATGTTTTTCCCTTTCTTTCCCCTTAGCTCATCACTTCTCCTCCTGGCATCAACTCTCAACTTATTTTTACCTATCCTCTTCATGACCTTCTTGATTATCCACAATTTCCACATCTCTATTTCCAAATGTACTTGATTCTTTCGAAGATTCTACTTCCTCATCTGAGCATCCATCATCAACAAGCTCTCTTGTCCCCCTCATCCCACTTACAAGTTCATGTATAAGCTCCTCTTTCTACTTTCTCTTTTTCCTTGTATGATTATTGATCATATGATCATTTCCCTCATTCCTTTAAGGTTTTCTCTTCTTATATTTCTACCATTGTTGAACCTACTACGTATGCTCAAGCAGTGAAAGATCCCAGCTGGTGCTCAGCCATGGATGCTGAATTGAATAGCTTAGAACAAAACAACACTTGGTTTCTCACTTATTTACCTCCTGGAAAGGAGCATATTGACTGCAAGTATGTATACAATGTTAAATGCAATTCAGATGGAAGTGTGGGATGGTTAAAAGCCTAGTTGGTTGTCAACATACACCCAACAAGAAGGAATTGATTATACCGAAACTTTTTTCACCAGTATCAAAGATGTTGCCAGATAGGTGTCTACTTTCCATTGCAACAATTCGAGGTTGGCATTTGCATAAATTTGATGTGAATAATGCCTTCATTCATGGAGATTTAAAGGAATTTACATGACCAAGCCACCTGGCTATAAGAAATGAGGCCTAATCAGGTTTGCAAGCTCTTAGAAGGTCTATATAGTTTGAAGCAGACATCGAGGCAATGGTATGCCAAACTTACATCATGCTTATTGGATTTTAGTTTCTCTCAGTCCAAGGCTGACTATGGTCTCTTCATTAAATCTCTGATAGTTCTTTTACAGTACTTTTAGTGTATATTGATGATATATTCGTGGATAGTGATTCCACATATACCATTGCTATTGTGAAGGACTTATTGAATGACCAATTCAAAATTGAAGATCTGGGTACCCTTCATTATTTTCTTGGCATTGAATTGGCTCGTTCTCCTCAAGGGATCCATATCTGTCAACGCAAGTACGCTCTTGACATACTTGTTGATTCAGGAACTTTGGGTTCTAAACCTGCTCAAATTCCCATGGACTAAAACCTGAAACTCAGTAAAGAGAGTGGCACCGTGTTAAAGGATGTTTCTATCTATCGCAGGTTGATTGGGAGATTGCTCTATCTGATTATAACTTGTCCAAATATTTGTTATGCAATCAATGCTCTCAATCAATTCATGTCCAGTCCCACTTCTACTCATTTGGCTGTAGTTTGTAAGATTCAAACAACTCCTAGGCAATACATTTTCTTCTCTGCTAGTTCATCTCTTCAATTCCTTGCTTATTGTGATTCGGATTGGGCCACTTATTATGATTCGGATCTGTCCCCAGCCCGACGCTACGGTGCCAGGCTTGCTAAAAATCTCCATTTTTTTCTTTCCTTTTCATCTCTTAAGTATTCTACTTCATCTCCAATTTCTTAATTCAATCAAAACTCTCAAAACACCATGATATTTGATTCCTAATCAAACTGTACCAAGATTAAACAAGTTTCCTTCATTCAACAAACTTCTAAATCACGTAGAATTTTTGTCACAAAACCTAATAAACTCCACCTTGACACAAATTTCATAATAAGAAATTAAATCTCCACTCTTCAAGTCATTCTCCAACTCTTCCACCATGTGTCAACCGAATGCCCCATGCCCCTTTCGAGCATACTCAGCAACTGTGAACTACATTCAAGTCCTGCATACCAGCATAACTACCTTGCTTTCCATCCTTGCTTGAATTGTCCCGTTCACTTCCTGCTCAATTCGAGTCAATAAACCTGTTTAAACCACCACAAGCAATCCCAACTCTACTTGAGTTGTCAAACCCGCTCAAATCATCATGATCAACAAGATCACAACAAGCTCTACCTGAGATGCTAGAAGGTTTCCCAATATTATTGTCCGAATCAACCCGATCACAACCAACTCTACTCGAGTTACGGCTTACCAAACCATAAGCTGCAGCTGCTTCTTTTGTGATTGTCAAACCTTCCAACACATATAACTGGGACCTTCTCCGTCCCCTTAACACAATTCGGGCACCCTTACTAACTTTCAGAACTCCTCCACCACCGGTATTCCTGTATCCTTTTGAATCAAGAGCATTCAAAGAGATGATATTTGTGTTCCCATTCAGCATTTTGATCTTGACATTACTAATCCCAGCCATTCCACAAGGATCATTACTTCCCGTCATCATGGAACCCCTTGTAACTGTTTTATATGAAGAAAATCAATCCCAATTTGAACACATATGAAAAGTGCAAGTTGAATCAAGAATTCAATCCTCGTCAGGTTTGGAGTCATGTTCAGTAATCACCAACAATTCTCCATCACTGTTCTATTATATAAGATTAACATTATCGGTATTTTCTAATTGTTTATCCTAATCTGTAGTAACAAACCTCTTCCGCCACTCATATAAATCCCGCTTCATGTGCCCGTTGTTGTTGCAATACCAACATGCTATACCGGTGTTGCTATCATTGAGTCTGCTCCTTCCATGACTACCTGTCTTCCTCTCACAAACAACGAGACCCTCTCCATGAGCCTCAGAACTGACGATCAGATGCTTCATCTTCTCTTTAGAAGAAAACGCATCATATGCCTCGTACAAAGTATCATCAAAATCTAATTAAGCAAGAACCATTCGCATCTTGATTTTCTACAATGAAAATCTACTGTTGCGTTC
>CAIGRO010132743.1:0-27233 GCA_903798355.1 Fraxinus baroniana
TTGAAAGTTGCCATTTTTACAAGTGATTAGAGGAAAGTGGACATTTCTTACAATTTCCACTTCTTAAAAAGAAAGAAAGAAAGTTGATAAGAGGAATTGATGTAAGCTGTTTGAAGATGTACAATTGGGTTCCATTTGGAAAAATGTCACCTTCTTGACCAAGACAATTGTAAAATGGATGTCTCAAAAGTAGATTTGACAAACACAAAACTTACATGCAATGAAATGTTTAATAATTACACTTGAGCCAAGGCCAGCATTCGTTAGTAAAATTTTCGCTCCAACTCTTGATCGCTTTCCTACAAGAAGGTGATTGTAAAAATTTGTAATATTACTTCATGTTCGAGAAGTCGGTAACTTTTTCGTAGTTTTCGTTAATATTGTCAAAAACATCATCGACATATTCTCTTGACCTCGAATTGAAAGATTTTATACCTATAGCAGGATTAACCTGTTTCATTAAAGTCATGAAAGCACATGTCTTATATTTAGCAATGTCCCACTAATCTTAGAACACCAATAATTCAACCCGTAAGATGGTGAACTTGTACTCGAGCTTCTGATTACCCAAAACATCTTTTTCGTTCACATCTTATCAAAATTCAAATCATTTTTAATTTAAAAAGTTGATAAAAATTTAAATCAAAGTTAACAATTAATTTCATGTGCTCATAATTTTTGTCAACTTCTCGATCACTCATTTCACTAACTTATATCAAAACAATGGCATAATCTACTGGTACTGCTGCAAGTTTTCATATTCAATCACACTAGGTAAAAATAAGAAAAACATTAAATCTAATTCATTGAAAAATCTGGATGTAGAGCATGTTTAGGTGGAGCTTTCATTGGATATCGATGAAAAATATCTAGCAGGAATATCAATATCTGATTAAAAGATCGAAAAATGCGATACACGTGCTGTTTTCCTTTCACCGGCCACCTTGATTTCTTTATACTGCAATTTTTCCACTATAGTCGACAATTTCACTCTTTCAAATACACTGTTTTTTCTTTCTCCTGAAAAAACTCGTAGAGTAAATAATGGACGAGTTTATCCCTTCTTCATCTTCACTACTTTCTGCTTCTCAACATCAGCCAGCAAGCCTCCAACAAAGGCTTCAGCACATGCTTGAAAACCGGAGAGAGTGGTGGACTTATGCCATTTTCTGGCAAACCTCCATGGATGATGAAGGAAGCATCTTTTTAACATGGGGAGATGGATTTTCCCAAGGGACCACGGTCATTAAAGAAATTCAGGGTTTGATTGTTGAAAATCATTCTGATAATCATAGTAATATTGTGACTGATGCTGAAAGGTTCTATTTGAATTCACTTGCTAAATCTTTCCCTCTTGGCTATGGTGTTCCAGGCAAGGCCTATAGTACAGGCTCCATAGTTTGGTTAAGTGGGGACAATCAACTTGGGATCCAAAATTGTGAAAGAGCTAAAGAGGCACAGAGCCATGGTATGCAGACCATGGTTTGTATTCCAACTTCAAATGGAGTAGTTGAACTCGGATCAAATGTTATCATAACACAAAACTGGAGCCTGGTTCAACAAATTAAGTGCTTATTTGAGTCAGATCTCTTTGGTCTAGGTCTGGTTTCACAACAGTATTCAGAACTTGGTATCAATCCTGATTATATTGATGTACTTAGTCAAATTCAAGAAGATGCCCAACAGAAGATGATGGAAGCACTTCCCAGTTCCAAGATTTCAGATTCAACTTGCCTAATTAAAACACGCAAGAAGAGGGGGAGAAAGCCTCGTGTTGGCCGGCCTAACGTGCCATTAATAAACCATGTGGATGCGGAGAGGCACAGAAGAGAGAAGCTGAAGAAAGCGTTTTGTGAACTCCAATCGGTAGTTCCATACGCGTCAGCAATGGACAGAGCATCGTTGCTATCAGCTGCTGTATTGTACATTAAAGAACTAAAAGAGAAAGTTCAAGAATTTGAGTCCAAGAGAATGAAGATGGAGCAACTAGAAATTGAAGTGAAGATTGTTGGCGAATATGGTATGATCAGGGTTCAGTCGGAGAATACTAATTATCCAGTCACTAGATTAATAGATGTCATTCGAGATCTTGAGTTACAAGTCCAACACGCTAGCATGTCAAGTGTGAACGATCTCATGCTTCAAGATGTTGTTGTTAGGGTTCCTGGTGATGGATTACTCACAAGTGAGGATGCATTAAGAACTGCTCTCGTCGCAGGATTGGAGAAATAACTTTTTTTTATCGAATTATTATCTATTTCGCTACATATTTCAACGTATGAGTCGCAGAACGGTAGAAAAACAATGCTCAAGTAGCACAATAAAGCTACACACTAGTAATTCAGATGAGAATGCATTATATTGTTTAGAGTTCACTTGTTGAGTTCATTAGTGCATTAATGGCTCTGGCTCATACTTGAAATCGATAGAGTAGGCAAATTTATGCATCGAACAGTAAAATTCACCGTTCTTTGTTTCATTTGATTCTAAACGTGTTTAATTGGAAATATTTTAATCTGACAAGGTACGTACAGCCAATGATGTTGGACCATTTTGGGGGGCCCAAAATGCAAAGACAAAAATTAATGAATTTTGACACAATAAGTGGAAATTATTTCAAAAATCAGATAATAATTCAATTTTTAATATTATTGATAGTATTATAAAATTAAATTAATCTATATACCCACCACACTCCCACTTGGGCCACTCCCCTCCCATTCACCCTATCACTGCCCAAACCCTAATCATTCCCGTCTTGCTTCTCTCTATGTCCTCTTCCTTCTTTCTTCTATACCTTTAGCACACACCAAGCTAGGATCATGACACTCTTCCTCTGAACTTCATTGGGGGGGATTTTGGGTGAACTGCGCTGTGATTTATGAGTTCTTTGGGTTTTGGGCTAGGGGCATTGTGATTTGTAAATGGTAATGTTTCTTCCTCCGATCTGTTTGAGGTTGCTTTGGGTGTTGGTTATGGTGATGTCGGTCAGGTGGTGGTGAGTTTTAGCAGTGGTGGTGCTGGTAATGGTGACACTGGCGAAGATAAGGCGCGTTAGTGTTGGCAACAGTGGAGCATGTGGTAATGGTGCAGCAGTAGTGGTTCAGGTGGTATATCGGTTGTGGTGAGGTGGTGCGATGGTCCATTGGTTCCGATGGCGAATTAGGTTTATATTTTCAGTAGGACGGTGGTGTAGCTATGCAGTGGTGTAGTGTCGCTCCGAAGAGTTGCTATGGGATTGTTGATAAGGATGAGGATAAAGGTGATTTGATTTTTTGGTGGTGGTTGTGATGTTGGCCTCGGTGGTGAGAGTTGTGATTTTGGTAAATTGGCGATCTTAATTTTTGGTGCTCACACTCAAGTACAAACTGATTTTGGGAGAATATTAGAGAAGATCTAAATGTTGAAAGCTTATTGATCAAGAAGGAACAACTGCCGGAGGAGAAATAGATATTTAAATAATTTCACATGGTTACCGGTGCTTATGTGCAGTGACGATGGGCTCAAATTGTATATGGTGGTGGTCTGTGAGATCTGCAAGCGAAGCATATATGTGATATGTTTTGGTCGGGAAGAGGTGGTGGTTCTGGCGGTGACGGTGGTGATGGTGCTGAGGCAGTGGTGAGATGGTGTCGTAAATATTTGTGGTGGTCACAGATTATTTTATCGTTTGTGACATTAAATTCATTAATTTGTGATCGATAAATAATATGTGACTAATGAAAAATATAAATTATGAACACAAAATAATTTGTGATCTAAAAAATTGTTAATTTGTTAATTTGTAACTGTCTACTAAGTTGTGACTTATAATATTTGTGATTTGTGATTGATGAATAAATTATGATGTTTCAATTTTTTTTATTTGTGTTCGATGAACAAATTGTGACTTATAAATTTTTTGAATTGTGACTGTAAAATAATTTATGACTTATAAAATTTCTGATTTGTGACCAATTAACAAATTGGGACATATAAATTTTTTGAATTGTGACCGTAAATAATTTCTGACGTTTCAATTTTTTATTTATGAACGATGAATAAATTGTGACCTATAATTTTTTTGAATTGAGACCGTAAAATAATTTGTGACATGTAAAATTTGTGATCTGTGACCAATTATATAGAATTTGTTACCAAATTATACGGAATTCTCGCCTTAATATATTTAATTAATAAAATAAATGTTTAATTAATTAATTTATAAATAATTTTTTTTAAAAATCTAATATTTGAAATTTTGAACCTTAAAAAATCTAAAATTTTAAATTTTAAACCTTAACTTTTAAATTTGAAATGGGTGAAAAATAACCTCTTAGTAATGAAATTTTCCCTAATATAAATCTTGAATTTTTAGCGAGATCATTAATTAATATGAGCCCCGTTATTTATATCAACTCCATATCTATCCCTATTAAAACTTCAAAAAAAAATAAAAAATAAAAAATAAAAAAATACCTATTTTCATTTACATCATATTCCAATATCGTCCTTATTAAATTCATTCACTTTATATATTTATCTCACTCTAAATCTATTCCTATTACAATTTCAAATTTTAAAAGAACACTATATTCATCCCCATTATATATATACCATCAATCTTCTCACAATTCAATAATTAATTCTATAAATCAAAAATTATAAAAAGGGATTCCATAAACCCCTATAATCACCGCCACCCTTAATGTGATATTGACTCTATTATTTTATTAAAATCGAACATAATAATTGAAATGACTTGTAGTATTTATTCTATTAAAAGGAAAAAATTGATCAAAGAACCGGCATTTTGCCGACCATCATAAAAACATGACAAATAGGTAATTCTCTATAAAATATTGAAAAACAATTTAATATTTTGAGGTGGTTGCATTAATATTTTGCCAATTTCTTGCCGATGTAAAAACAAGAAGTACTTGTTGTTTCAATTGATGAAATGTAGTGACTACCGTTAAAATTGCTGTTCTTCTCCTCTAAAATTCTCTGTTGCATATCCCATTTGTTTTGGAGCCCTGTTCAACAAGAATGCAGGCGCCCCCCTACCCCATATAGGAACTAGAGATGGCAAAAAAACCCGCCCTCCCCCCGCGCCCTGACCCGCCCTCCCTGAATGGGGCGAAAAAAACCCGCCCCGACTGTTATTTTAAGTATCGTTTGCTTTGGATATTGATGTAGTTATTTTAAGTATTGTTTGCTTTGGATTATAAAATTTTGAATTTATATTTAATTGAAAATTTTTGATTTTTGATTTTTTTTTTAAAAAATACAAACATAAAATTTGAACATTGTTTTTTTAATTTTGGACATTTTTTGTTTTCATTGCTTGATTTGGATATTGATATAACTATTTTAAGTATTGTTTGTTTTGGATTATAAAATTTTGAATTTGTATTTAATTGAAAATTTTTGATTTTTGATTTTTTTTTTAAAAAATACAAACGGGGCAAGAAACGGGACAAGGTTCCGCCCCGCCCCCGCCCCGCCTAAGATGAGGCGGGGCAAGGCAGGGGATTGGCGGGGCGGGGGTGCCCCGTCCCGAACCCACCCCGTTGCCATCACTAATAGGAACAGGGCCTTCAACAAGAATAATCCTTAGTTTTGGCTTGTCTTCACGTTTCAGCATTTTGCTGCCCTGTTTGTTGAATCCTTTGCCAGGCCTGGCCATAAATATTATTGCTAGATCTTTATATGTTTTATGGAAAAATAATAAACCTGAATGGTGTTCTAAGATGAATTATGTTGCATATTCTCTAATCGGAGAGGTAACAAGTTATCTGTTGACAATTGGATCATTCAGATTCGGAGGTTATCAAAACTATTGTTCAATTTAACCAAGAATAACAAGGATAGAATATCCAGTGTGAATAGGCATTCAATTTGTCAAAATCAACCTTATTCCAGTCACATTTCTTTGGGTCATCAGTACTTTGTCTTTATTCTACCGGGGTCTTTTCCTTGACAAATGAGTCTTTTGACGAACATATTTGGAAGGTGATTAAAATTTTTTAAATTATAAATAAATAAAAATTAATGATAAATAAGTAGATAATACTACATGGACAATTTCAAATTCTGATTGAGACATTCAACAACCATTATAGTCACGTTTAAAAATTATGGGTCATCTAAGACTCATGAAAGCCCTCCAAACTTTTTGAATTTACATACTTTTACCCTTTTTTAATAATGATTTTTTTTTTTTTTTAAAAGGGTAAAATTGATAATAGAACTCAGATCGAGAGATAATACATTATGCCAAGAACTTCAAGCCTCAAATTCTACTATCAAAATAGATAATCCACGCAAGATATTAATGGTAGCTAATAGATAGTTAGGATTGTTCGAAAATCTGCCTTGAGTTGAAGTTAAAATAGATTAATTTTGTTGAGCAAAGTCTACTTTCCTTAGCATCTAATGTCTAAATTATCTCATCTTCTTGTACAACGCTTTCAACTCTAGTACGGTTGATAGCGTCTTCTATAATTACTGCCATCGTTGCTATTGCGCGTTCCTGGTGCGCCGTTTGCCTTATCATTCATCCAGGGCCTGACTTGTGAGATTTGTAATCCTGGCTGCTGACTGTACAAAAACACAAGTTGTTTAGAGAAATTAAAAGTTGAACCATGCTACAATCTATATGTACAACCATGGTTGGCAACTTTGTCGACAATCATGAGTTGTCAAGAAAATTTGTTTTTTAAATGAATAACACGGATATTGACAACACGTGTTGTCAAGAAAGTTGTCAACAAAGATTGTATAAATAACTTTATTTTTAACAGTTTCATCTTCACACGCAAACATTAACATTTGAGAAACTCACAGAACATAGCCAATTCGACCATCTGGTAGAACCATAGGCACCATTTGCATCCCTTCTGGCATTGGTGCCCTTCCATAAATCATTGGCTGCTGAATTGTCAAATGTCCAACTTTATAATATAAAATCATTTAGAGAAAGATGATTATCAAAAAATACGGACAACCAAGATGTAAACTACCTACCTGCTGAAATCCGGCAGCTGCACCATATCCAGCCGCTACTGAGGCATAAGGATTAACAGGTATTCCAGCATATCCTAGATGATTATTATAATTAGATATTGGTGTGGAGTTGTGAGGATTTGCCACATCAAACTTCTTCTCTGTCTGAGGCTTTGCAAGAACGACAGCTAACACCTGACCTGCAATTTATACTGTCCAATAAAATTTGGCAGGAAAATTGATACATAAAATTTGGGATAAAAAAGAATTGAAAGCAAATCTAAGTGAACGCAAAGATTTATTGGTTCCTATGCATCAGAGATAAGAGCACAAATCAAAGCTAGTAAGGAAATAACCTCTCTTGGTAACTCAAAGTGAAAAATGTATATGTTGTGAGATAACCGAATATCAAATCACAGAAAATGTAATCCTCTACCAATGCTTTTTATCTACTGCTGATTGTGTAGCTAAGTAATTATGGTTTCATTAACTGCGGCAGGTAAAATCAAGTATGTTCCTATCGTGCATTCAGTGGCTATGGATGAAGAAAAATGGCCAGAAGAACTACTAGTGATAGTGTTGTTTGACCAAAGTTGCAAGTAATTGCTATCTTTGGTTTCCACGGTGACAACAAGATGAGACAGTAATAGTTGAGGTAAAAAATAATGATTATAAGGGGAAAACAGTTGAGACTGTTGATGATGGGAATCAGCTTTTTTATGTATGCAGCCCCTTTCGGTGGCTAGTTGCTTGTAATGCATAATAAAAATTTGAAGCAGTTTTTGGAGTGGCTACAAAAGGATATGTACCACGTGACAACAAGCGGTGCATTATTGGAAGTTGGAACAAAGAAACTGATCTGAGTTGCAATGAACAACAGAAGTAGCTATTAGTATAAAAATTTTAAGTGTCCACTATCCCATTCAAGTCCTTGAAGAAATAGGGAATCAGCAATTAAAAGGCCATACATAACAAAAGTATTATTTTCTTTAATTCCATGTGTAGGAAGTATTATTTTGGGGAAAAAGTTCAAGGCAGGCAAAGGCAGCTTCTTTAAAGAAATTAAGATTTTACTATATGACTGTCTCATGAGTTTAGGATGTTAAGTTATATTAAGTCTCGTAGAACGATCACCTCCAGCCATTACTAAAGTGTTAATGAATGACATGAAAGAACCTGTTACTAGAACCATAAACTGATGTAAAATAATCAAGGAGAGATTTTTCTTTTTATATCATAATAAGTTTATTAAGATAATTTATATCAGTGAATAGGCAAGAACACACCATTAATTTCATAAATTTCTGTGTCTTTGATGGCTTTCAATGCACTCGACCTTTCTGCATAGTGGACAAACCCGAAATCTCTTTTTCCACCACCTTTTGATGGTGGCATAACAACTTTCGTGACTTCCCCATGGCGTTGGAAGAGTGACTTTATTTGCTCAAGTGGTGTATTTTCAGGTATATACTTCACATAAAGAGCCTTGACCTTTAAAAGCATCAAAAAGGTTATAAATGTAATCCTGCAACAGGTATTATGCAATATTGTTTACAACAAAACGAGAAGAAACGGAATTCTCAAATTTTGCCGCCAGTGTCCCACAAAAGATAACTGTTGCCTGAAATTCTTTAAAATATTAAATCAAGCTTTATCGCAAGATAAATTTTAGCAAGAGAAACAGCTAATCATTTATATCAACAAGTTCGGACAAAACATTTTCAAAAGCTCAAAGCAGGTCAGACAAAAAGGCAAGCCCATACATGTCAAGGAGGAAAGGTAAATGACAAACACAATCAAACAAAGAACAAGACTTGTAGAGGAGGAGATAGGGAGATGAATCAGACAAACAGAGGCGCAGAGAGGAGGAAGAATTATTAGGGAGAGGAATGTTAGTTTATTCAATAAGTGTGTTTGAGCTACATTATTTTGGAAGAATGTATTTTAGAATAGTAGATTGGTGGAGGATGTGTGGTTGAATAAAAAGGAAAAGTTATTGATGTGATGGAAAATATTATTTTATTGAAAAATATGTGGTTGAAAATAAATAGAAGAATGAGAATGAAAATTTTAATGTGTACCAAATAGTGGCTCAAGTCTAACTACTACAATGAATAAAAGGTTTCAACTTATCTAATTTAAGTAGGAAATAACTAATAAAATACTAGAAAATCTATAATTTTCCTAATCCAAAATTTGAAAGTCTTATAATATGTCTAACAAGATATCCATCAGGAAATTTATATCATAAGAATAATTTGAATCAAGTGCCAGACTAGCAGATTTTTTTCTTTTTTTTTTTTTTTTATATTGGAGATAGTCGCACGTAATGACAGATCACGGCCATATTATTAAAAGCTTGGGGTAAGAATGGGTTTCGTTCTAGTGCTCGAAAATAATATTATTTTTTTTTTTTTGTTTCCAATGCCTAGCTTTTCCACTCAGGCGTCCTCAGTAATTGAACGAGTATGTACACATGCAGCTAAAAGGCGATACACAAAAATGCTAAGAAATTAAGGTTGCCCTGTTACGCATCTCATGCAATACATTGGATGAATGGTACTTAATTACAATATGAGAAATTTTGTGCTAACACTGTTAGATAGATTGAATGGTGTTTATAAATATGAAATCCGCCCACGTTTCTTTACATACAGTCCCAAGCCCACGTAAAAGAGGGTTGAAGTAGGTAGACAACCAAAGAACTTTGTCAAATCTTGAAGATATAGAAACATGACATCAACAAGAGGACAAGAGGATACAATCGACCATGTCTTAAAGAAGTTCACGCTCATTAGAATGATGCTATCTAGTGGAACAAACTAGAAGGAGAAAGATACCAAATTTAACATCGTCTAATTTGATAGCAGAGGTATGTCCAAAGTTTGGTATATATTCCTCGTTTCTTTCCATTTTCCCAGGTTTCCCTCACAATCCTATATGGTTAAATGTTAATATACTTCGACATGATCTGCCTAATAAGTAATGAAGGATGAACATCAACAATTATGAAAATCCATAAAATAAAAGAGTTCAGAAAACTGTCAAAGTAAAAAAAATTATTTCTTGGTTCACTGCCCAATTAGGATGGACACATGCTACAAAAGCAGGCTACTTTCTATTAATAAAATAAATACTAACAGCTATTTTGAGACCATATTAATATTCATTAGAAGTGAATTTCAAATTGACAAAGAAGAATTCTTGAATTGTTCATGGTCCCTTGATCCTGTAAATTTATAGATATTTGGTCTAATTATGCACCTCTAAACACGTCCATGCCTCACCTGATGCTAAGCTCCACAAACCCTTGGTTTTTATGAACCTTGGAAAAATTTAAAACTGCTCACTCTAGTTGAAAATCATGGCTTTGCCACTATCTACAAAGCCAACACACGTTGAATAAGCATAAAAGAGAACTATTTTCTTGGTCTTTCATGCACATAAAACTCGCAACACCATCACCGCTTGTTATAAATAGATGCAAACTTGAACTTCAGATTACAACTTATGGTGATCACATCAGCAATAAGCAAATATTGCTATTGCAGATGTGAAGACAATGTGATATTACCTTTCCCCCACACCTAGCTTTAGTCAAATTTACACTAATATCTCATCGCCAGCAAGTTTGATTTTTTTCTTCTATTCTAATCTGTCATCTAAACAATGTGCCGTAGTTGTATTAGTAGGTTATCTTATCCAGATGCAAAGGGTGTGTTTCGTGTCTAAGGAATAAAAGACCTCTCACACTGATATTCCTAATTAACTGATCACTTTTACAATGCACAAAATGCAGACAACCCTATTGGATGTTCCAGCAAACTACCAAGCATTTTGAAAAATATCGAGTTCTCCACTAAATAAGGCCTCACAAAAGCGGTCAAATTTCATCCATTTGAGGCAATACCTGATCAGCAACAGAAGAATGACTTGGTGTCATCTGTGGTTCAGCCCATGTGATGGTTGGCTTGTTACCATCGAGTCTAAAATCTGCAGTCAACATTTTTAACCTAGAATAATCAGCACAAGCATTGTTGTAGTATTCAACAAACGAAAATCCACGATTACGGCCTGGGTTTTGAGGATCCTGTATTAAAGAATGAAATAAGCCACAAATTAAAGAAAATCAATCTGCCAATATAAAATTGATAGCATGCTAATATTTCAACACCAGAGGTAAAAAACAGACCTTTATGAGTTCTATGGTTTCTGCTCCAGGACCAGTATCTTCAATGACTTCTTTAAAGTCGTCATCACTCCAATTCTTTGGGACATTACCTATGAACAATGTGTATTTAGCATCTGACAGCGAGCACCGTAAGGTTCTGCCCTGTAGTCAGAAAACATATAGAAAGTAACAACTGGAACCATTTCCAAAGCTCAATAGAACATGTATAAGACTAGGTATTTGCACGGCCCAATGTTACCTAAAAACAGTTTCAAACAAAAGTTACAAATTTCACCTTGAATTCTTTGCTATGTAACTCTTCGATGGCCTTTTGTGCAACGTCTTTTGTTTTGAAGGCTACAAAAGCAAAACCCTTGCTTTCACCAGTATCCCTATTTTTCATAACTCTTATCTGCAATATTACTGTTGTCAGATGTATATAGAAAATTGTTGAATAGTAATTAAAGCACTTCAAGCTTTAGTTGTTATGATTATCTATAAAAAAAAATTTCTACCTAGAACAAAAACTGACCTTAACAATTTCACCAAAGGGTTTGCAGAGCTTCCTCAAGTCTTCTTCTGAAATATCTCGAGAAAGTCCACCAATGAAAACTTCAGAACCACGAGGAGGAAGAGCAAGAAGTTCGGCATGCTTCTCCTTTTCACCTTCTTTAATTGAAGCACCAGGTTTTCCTTCATATTCCACTCTCTCATTGCCACTATTACTTCTGTCTGTCCCTGGTGACTGACCTTTCCTACCATCCCTGTTTCTCATGTCCTCCTGCTCTTCTCCACCATTCTCCTCATCACCTTCTCCATCTCCTTCATCTTCCATGGGTTCTTCAATATCATCATCTTCTTCACTGTAATTGTCATCATCAAGATCCACTTGATCCTCAATTTCACTGCTTTCTCCCATGATTGCTTTCTGATCCAAGTTCTGTCACATATTAACTACAATTTGAGCCTTCTGTCGACAGGTATAATCTGCATGCTCACATTATTATTATGGAAGCTAGCAAATTATATAACCATCTGCAGAGTGCACAAATAAGGGCCAAAAGGTATTTAAGTCTGAAGTGTTTGATAATCACTTTTCTTGGTTTTTAGGCTTGTAGCAGTGAGCTATGCATTCCCAGTGCACCAGTTATATTACTAGATCAGGTGTAAAATAAAATATCATTGGACTAATATGCCAGTTTAAGCCAAAACTGATTCTGAAACCCCATTCCCCAATTTCTTTTTCCCTATTTTCGAGAAGCCAAGCTAAAAAAAATCAACCTTGTTTTGGCCTCTGGTGATCAGAAAACCTCTAGATTCCTAGAACAAACTACTTCTCACACCCCAGCCCACCAAAAAAATAAAAATAAAAAAATTGCCACAGAAAGCAAAAGGGATCCTCCCAGAAAAAAAAGGGCTTGGGAGGGGAAATGAGCTTGTTTAGAAAATTCAAAAGAAGAGCAAAAACTTTTGCCAAAAATTCTATATCAAATAAACAAACCATAGTTAAATGTTTTTATTTCTTATTTTTTTTAATGCCCGACAAACAAAACTAAACCATTCAGAAGCATGAAATCAAATGAAATACACCCTCAAATAGAGGCCCCAAAACCAAAATGTAGCATTAACAAAATGAAAAAAAGGATAAAAAATTCGAAATTTCAGAATTATCTGCATATAGCCAAGATATCTCAAAACAAACATATGAATTAAGTGCAACCCAGATGACAAATAAATCCTTAAAAACCCCTACATTCAATATTTTTCAAATGATTAAAGGGCAAATAAAAAAAAGCCTGTGTATATATATGTAAACGTGTCTATATAACTAAGAGAGAACATTAGCAGTTACTATATTTGAAGATTTGAGCGAGACTTTGCATACCCAAATTTTCTTTTCGTTCAAAGAGGAAGCCCTTTCACATCCACTGTTGTGTCCCTAATTTGGCCAGCATGTGCTTGCCGTTTCTTCTACATTTAAACACAAATTAATGTTATAGAAGCTTCTACATTGTTATGAAAGTTCCATCTTTAACAATGCAGATATTTGTTGTCGAAATCTGTTGGGGGTGACTGGAGAAAAAAAACGTTAGTTTATACGAAATGAGTTCAGTAGAAAATTCTCTATATATATAGATGATTTTATTGTTTCTAGAGATATTTCTAATCTTAAAAATTTGGATAATTGGTTCAAAAATGTCTCTATCTTGTCCTTACACTTTTGACATTTGAATACTCACGTCCATTATTCTTCGCGAAAATATTTTCATAATAAATTAATTCTTAATACATTTTAGTACGTCTAGCTTTTGACTAAAAGTTGTGGAAAAATATTGTGTTATTTACAAGATCTTTAGAAACTCTCACTTTCAACATTTTAATCCTCGGATCGATCATTCTTTGCTCAAAGAATTTTAAAATATGTCTAGCTTTTGACTAAAATTGGCAGAAAATATTACATATATTCTCATGGCTGAGAGTTGAAGATGGAACATAACGTTGAGTGATACAATTATCATATTCATTCAGATGACCATAATGAGATAAGAATTTTGAATTAGAAGTCCTAAAAAAAGAGAAGAAATCTACATAGTTGCAGAAACGATTGGTGCATAATCATATTGTGGCCTAATCACCTCAACCACGATCTCCTAAGGTCATTGGTTGAAGATGGAGAAACCTCTCCTGGAAGACTCTGTATAGCATGAAGAATATTGGGATTGTTGTTCAATCCCTACCAGGTGTACTCTGCTAGTAACGCTCTTAAAGCTTGGACTTCTTAAGTTATGCCCCCTGTAACTTCTGTAGCCATTCCCTAAATTGTAGTTGAAGGGGTCGGGCACAGGGACAGGGACAGGGACAGGGTACGATAAGCGCTTCTTTGCTCCCATTCTTTCCCTCTCTGGTGTTGATGGCCTCTGTCTTGGTGCGCTCTGTGACTGGATCCTTGAATTGGCAGACTCAGTTGCCACCATGTAATGCGGCATTACACCACTTGCATCTATTGTGCCCTTGGCTTATAATAGTAATCTGAACTTATGCTTGTAGTTTAAGCCATGTGATAGCTAGCTTCTTTCTTCTCTTGCACAATGAGGACTTGCAGAGCGGACTTTAGGTCTTGTTTTAGATGGTGAAGGTGTAACAGAGGAATACAGAAGTTGATTTTGGTGGGTTACTCCTGCTTTATGAAGAGCGAAACTCGGTCTTTGTTGATGTTGAGCACTCGACATTTGGAAATTGGGAGCTAAATATGAGTATAGTTGTGGAGTGTCGTCAATTTCAACAGTTTTAACATAGTCCCTTCGATCTGTTGAGGCTCTTTCTCTGCTATCCTATGGCTTTGCTGCCATCCATCTCTCTAGCCACTAGTGTTTTTCACCAAGCTCATTTTCGTTTCCTAATGATGAATCCCTACCGCCTCTACATATTTGCTAAATACATTTTGAGGAATAAGATCAAAATTAGCTATGCCAAATGGTAGTTCTCTTAGAGGGACAAAAATGCTTCAAGGCAACAATAATAAGATTCAAATTCATTATATATACAAATATTCACTAGTACCTGTTTAGACAAGGCGTGTGATAAATTTCTTTCGTGCTTCAGGGTAGCTTCTTTTATGTTCTGTAGCATTGCTTTCACCTTGTTTATGGTATGCGGACATTCATCCCAATCATCTAGAATACTGCTTCCACCCCTCGACTAGAATTTACAATTTCCATCGAAATAAGTACATGACTATATATCAAAGTAAACCAACAAAAATTTAAATATAAAAAATTGATGCACAGGAAAATAACCCTTTACCATTGATCTTCTGCCAGAGAGAGACATTTCTTGGAGAAACCGTGATTCCAACACACTATTAGTGTCGCTAAATGTCGATATTCTGCTTCCTTCGCTAGTTTGCCTCATGCGTTGGTCAAGTACCTGAGCCTGCACTCGAACAAGAGCTTGCATGCATCTCGGGGTCATCTTCTCTTGCTTCTGGACATTGTGACCCCTTACTAAAGCTTGCAATTTTACAAGCCCTTTTAATGCTCATAGAGCTCTCCTTGTGTTCACATATTGACGTAGAACAGATGACCGAATGGATTGAGGAACAATTGAACCAAAAAGGGAAAAATAGTAAATTGTAGATTTGGCATTTGAGCTCATATTCGAGCCCATAATACCTTTTCGGAAAGAGAATGATGAAACAGGGTAAACTCATGCTTTTCCGTGATGTATGGTGGATTTTAGCCATCCGAGTTTGTTTAGGACTCGAAAACTGTTTTTTAGGCTTTAGCACTATTTTTGTCATTTAGTTTATTTCGATTTCTTTGCAATTTTAGTTCGCTTAGACTAAATTTTTGTTTAAACCCTTATAAATAAAGGTAATTCATTGCTTTTTATTATCTTGGAATTAATAAAACTTTGTGATTTTGTTTTTCATTCTCGGTTGGATTCCCGATTTGGATTCTTAAGGTTTTCGTTTTAATTGTTTGTTTCGCGCTGCATCACATATATAAGTAACAACCCAATACGTTAGCCCCTTTCGAACTTGGCCCATGCCTATAACAATGTAACATTACGAGTTTCATATATTTGACAAGATGGAGGATTGACTATCTTTGCCTTAGACACAAATTAATGATGCAGTTTTCCTCTTTCCTATCAATTCAAGCAAATGTGGACTCCAATGTATCTACATTATATCTGGAAGAGTTTTTTTTTAATATTATTCAAACTATGGAAATAACAATCATAATTGACTCACTAGATATCCTCTGAAAGCTGTTTGAATGACAATGGCAGCACCATGCTCCTTTTCGTAATTTGTGGGAGGCCTTGAAAACCTTGCAACTTCGGATACTGCTTGGGCTGTGACAACTGCAGCATCAGCAGCTGCTGCGGTTGCCATTGCCACAGCCATGGCATGCCTTTCATCATGAATAGCAGCAACTTCCAAATAACTGGTCACTGCAGGTGCAATGCCGACAACATTGCTCCATTTAGGTGGCGTTGCATTAATCTCCTGGCGATCTTGCTTCCGGAAAAGCCACCAACGTTTTTCCCTCTTCTGTATAAAAAAAATTAAAGCAATTTACTCATTGAAGGCAACAAATCAATAGATTGACCAGGACTGGACAAAACTCCCGAACTGAACTGAGCGGTTTAAATATTCGAACGGGTATTTGAATTGAGAACTGATGAGTTCTGTTCGGTTCTAAACTAAGAACCGAATAAAAACGAATCTAGATTTTTATTGATATTTTTTATATTGAATTACTTAAATTATTTTAATTTTTTCAAAACAAATTTGCAAATTAATTAATTTAGTGATTAATGCTCCAACTCCCAAACCAAGTCCAAGCCTAACTAGCCTAATCCAACCCAATTTCTAAATTCAATTTTTTGGCCAAATTATTAATTTTATTATTAGCCCAAGATCTAGGCCTTTTTAAATTTTTATACTGCCTTTTCCAATTTCATATTTTCATTCGGTAAGCACATGTTCACTAATGAATGAACATGTCATTAGTTGTATTTATATAGTGTTGATGTAAATATTAAAAAAAATTAATTAAGGTACGGAACCGAACATAACCAAATCCGAACGATTCCATAATTATATTTGTATCCGATGATTCAAGTTATTAAATACCTGAAAATCTTAGTTCAGCTCGATTCTCTTCAAAATCTAACCGAATTGGACTATGTCCAGCCCTAAGATTGACTATTACAAGTCCTAAGATTGACTATTACAGATGCACATAGTGTAACTAAAGGTACCTTTTCCTCAATCTCTTCTTGTTCATTTTGGTTTCTATTGTTCCTCTTTTCACTGTCTTTAACAGAAGATCTGAATGCTCTTTTTTCTATCGTTGGCCAAGATGATCCCCTTTTCTGTCCAATGAAAAGCGAGTGATTGAATTTACAGCACAAGTAATATCGGTTATTAACTTCTCCTAACAAAGTGCAACACTTCAGTTACAAGATATGGGTACGAGAGAGAATTTGAATGCTATGTTCTCTTGATAATAATACTATTTGCAGTCGCTTACAACCATAGTTGTCTTACGTGACATATATGTGGCTGTTAGTGATTTGATACATTAATGTGGCAGTTTTTTTTATTACCCCACATCAAATCATTTATCTCTACATTTATGCCACGTAGTGCGATTACGATAATGAATTACTGCAAATAGCATTACGCTTGGAATATCTCTTGCTATGTTTGATAGCCTTAACTTTCCTTGGAAGTTGGAAAAACTTTTCCTTTCCACAAAATGTGCTGTTTGATTGGGTAGATTTTCCGGCCCAAACATTTTCTTGGCAAGGCCTTCACGCACCTGAATTCAATGATTTGTGGCATGTGTTGCTGTAATTTTATTTTATTTATTATTTTTTTTTTTGTAATGGAAACAAATTTCATAACTAAGTATAAAAAAAAATTTCATTTTCATGAACAATTTTGATGTAAACGAACACTAAACTTTGATAAAAAAATGATTTTTTAGGAAACATTTTTTTTTCTTTTTTCTTTTACTTTTTGGCAATGGAAACAAATTTTATAACCAAATACGAAAAAAATTATCACTTTAATGAACAATTTCGATACAAACAAATGCTAAACAAACACAAAATTTAAAAACTTTTAGGGTGGAAAATTATACCAATCAAACACACTTAATTAATAATTCCCTGAAATTCATTTTCTAGGCAATTACTTTCCCTGAAATTCATTTTCTTTCCATCCATTTTCCACTCTTGCAATCAAACGGACTTTATTTTTATGTATGTTTCCTTCTGGGGCAAAGGAGGACAGCGATGGAGGTGGGGTGCCAGGCTGCCGCAGCTTTAGATACAAAATTATTTATTAGGCAGAGCCCAGAAGGGAACATGCATGAGAAACAGTGAAGAAGAGAGACATTCCATACTGCCTGTGTACAGGGTGTGCGTGAGTGAGTATCGAGAAAAGCACGTTGAAAGCTGCATCAGAAAGTCGATGAAGAAGACTATTCCACATTGCACAGCAACCAAAACTCTTTAATGTCTCGTGATAGAGAGGTCTTTGCCTTTAGCTCAACTTTCTCATCACTTTCTCCTTAATAAACAACTGATCAATTCTCATGGCGTAGCGCGTGCATAATTTCACATAGTGAAATAGGATACTCGTTCCCCCTCTAAAAAATCTTCAATTGGACAGGAATGGGGAGGGCCTTTTCCTCCCGTTGCCATTCATGTAGGGAAATTAATAGTGATTAATATTGTTATATTATTTTTTATTTTTTAATACTTGTATGTTTATCTAATGCAACGTAACTACCTACATCATAAAAAACAATGCATAATAATCCACCAGAGACACCCGAAACTCCTTTTACTATTTCTATATTTATTTAAAATATTATTATTTAGATTTTCTCAATATTAATAAATATATTTATAATAATACAAAATATTCTGATTTGATCTGAAAATTTTGGAAACCGCCTGTTTTTATTGTTAAGGGATAAAATTCCACATCGAATAAAAATAAAAACATAGATCAATTTATAAGAGTTTGGACTACTCCTCTTAATAAACTCGACCTTTTAATATGATATGAAATCCCAAATCTTAACATAGTATCAGAGACCATTTAGATCTAACGAGTAATTCGATTTGATTAAGACTAAAAAATTGAGCACATAGATTTCAAGATTGGTTCGCTCAAACGAGCCATAATCTTGCGGGCATGTTAAGGGATAAAATTTTACATCGAATAAAAATGAAATATATACAAATTTATAAGATTTTGGACTACTCATCTTAATAATATTGACCTTTTAAGATGGAACTCCAACTCTTAACGAATAAAGATGAAAACATAGACCAATTTAAAAGAGTTTGGACTACTCCTCTTAATGGTTGACCTTTTAAGATGAAACCTCAAATCTTAACATGATATCAGAGCCCGTTAAGTTTCAACGAACAATTCGATCTGATTAAGACTAAAAAAAAATTGATCACACGGATTTCAAGATTGATTTGCTCAAACGAGCCACTATCTTATGAGGATATGTTAAGGGATAAAATCCTACATCAAATAAAGATGAAAATATAGATCAATTTATAAGAATTTGGACTACTCCTCTTAATAAGGTTGACTTTTTAAGATAAAACCCCAAATTTTAATATTTATATCATGCAATAATGCTCTATTTTACAAAATTATTCAAGGGCAGACCAAATTGGGTTAGTGTGGTGGTGTGCATGAGCTAGACTGGCTACCACACACTATCTAAGCATCCAACATATGTACAATAATCCTATTTTACACCCTAACAAAAATAGTAGCTAGTCAACTCGCATATATGTTAGTTTGATCAAAACAATCCCTCATAGACATCGGTAATAACAAATACAAAGTCATTAAATTCCTAAAATGTTTCAAGTTCTTCGTTGATCATGGTATAAAAATGAGTGAAGTGATCCCATGTGTAGGAAAAATGTATAGTGATAAGGCCTGGATTCATCTCAGCTTGCAGGGTTGCAGATAACATCATTTCACGTAGTGTCATCTATAGTACAAAATATGTAACATATTTGTAGGGCTACGTTTTAGTTATAGTGTATAGTATGATCTTAAGGTAAATATGAACAAATATAAGTGCTCTGTAGTCAGAACCTGTGGGATCATCCTAGTTGTTACAACGACTTGGATTCCACAACGAATTAGTGTTCGACATTCCTATCTGTGGTCCTCGGGGAACCAGATAAGCTCTTGACATTACATGTATACTGATTTCAGATCCTCAACAATATTCTATCTTTGGCTATCAGGGAACCTCAACAAGTGTATCTATGCATATACTAATACGGTACAACTATAAAAGGAGCTCACACTGATGATCAATAATACAAATATCAAACATGAATGAAAATGTACAATGAATGCTGAAGAAGCATTCCTATGCTAACTAAAGTGTAATAGTAACTACGTAATAATTTCAAAAAGTAATGTAATTCAAGTAAGAATACTAGGTTTTGTACCTCTAGTCAAGTGTAATAGATCGTTTGAATCAGTGAATCTGTATTAATCAATGATTGGAAGTCAACAAAAGTAGAATGTGTTAAAATTCGTCTAAAATGATCGAAAGTGGGTTTCCTACCGTCAAATCATACGAAAGGGGATCCATGGAATAAACGGGTGTGTGTATGTTTACAAACATTGCACCTTCTGTGCCAAACACACATTCCTCGTGTGGACACGGGGGGCATTTTTTCAGTCCGGGCAAAGAAATGCTTTCACCGAATGAAATGCACACGCAAATATAGATACTTTTTTTTTTTTTCAAAGAAAACTTTATTCAGTCACCCCTCACTTATGACGGAGGAATACCATGGCAACAAATCCAACAAAACAACATGTGAGCCAAGAATCCATAGAAGGCCCTAAACAAGCAAATGAAAATAAACACTTCCACTTCACGACTATTGCCTAATGTTGTGTTGGGATACAATTACCAAGGCATTCAAATTTAAGTTATTGAAAGGAACGTGCAAATTATGCAAATAAGCAAAAAAATAGTTTGTACATTTGATATTATATAGTAAAACTTATTCACATTTGGGATTAATTTTACCTTCAATTCATAGATCAATGCATTATTGATATTCTAACACCTGGGGGTTTGTATCTCAAGATAAATAAAGAACAAATAATAGAAAAGTATGTACCCCAAACTCACCATATAATTCAGAATCTAGACAATAATCTGGAAAAGAAATAGCAAAAAGATAGATAAGTGTTTTATTTTTGATTTAATGTGATACCTCTTTTTTTGCATGTATACATACTTTGGTTAAGGTTAGCCATGTCCTTTTAGTGCTTTACCTTCTCTTTCCCCAGTTTGGGAGGAAATGGAAAGCAGGCACGCAGGCAGGCCTATGGCTATGTTACATCTTTCATTTGAACCCAAGCAACTACATGATGTATAATGTTGTATCCATTTTCTATTTCACTCAATAAGTAATGTTATATGCATCTGCTCATTAAATTTAGTTTGTAACATACAAGCAAGCTAGGAATCCATTCAACTCTAGTATTGCTCCATTACCTCCACTAGTTGCCACTGGAACACCACCACCAGTGCCACCAATTTCCTTGGGTCCGAATTCTGAACAAACCCTACATACAAATAGTATTTCCTTCAACTAACTTAGCTGACAGTAGCTGAAATCTATGGTTTACGCGCTCAAGCATACAATTTCATTAGGCTACATGCCATAAATATCTAGTAGCCATGTATACTCCCATTCGTTATAGTGTATATTGAATACAAAATATTTACCTTGTTTAGCTATTTGAATCTAGATTATATATTTAACAACCTTAGGCTCGAGTAGAAATACTTCAAGAATTATGAAGAGTGTTCGTTCTTTGCATCCCCGCACACCTAGTTCTTCAATTCTCATGCTTTATTTAATACCTCTATAGTTGAGTTTATCTATAAAATTTTTTTATCTAGAAAAACTTTCTGAAATTTCTCAAATTTTGTTCAAAATGAAAACCCTATTTATAGAAAATTCCAGTGAGGTACACCCATTGATGTGGTGATGCATGGCTTAGTCAATTTCCAAAAGGTTGGAAGCATGACAAAGATGCCACACCACCCCAAACAAGTGGACCTGGTTTATCGCATCAGCATCATGCAATTCAAAGGTTAATTAATTTTTTTAACCTTATTTTTTAGGCAATCTTACATAAAGTTTTGAAGCACTACAAGGGTTTCATACCGCATTTACAACATATCAAATCATCTATAACTTACGAAAAATGTTGTTTATCTCGTAGGCGGAGTTATTAAAAGTCATACATCCATTATAACATTTTATAAATGCTATTATAAACTGCTATAAAAAGACTTTTACATAGCATTTTACTATCTTCATGATGATTTTAGTATTTATAGCATTCTTTTCGTGCAATCTTTTTAAATTTGATAGCATTTTTTTATAATAACTTTGGTTTTAATAGCATTCTTTAATCGTCATGACAATAACATTCTTTTTCTATCATAATTTTTTAATATTTATAGCATTTTTTAAAAATATAATATCATTTTCAATAGCATTTTGTTATTATAATGTATACATATTACATAGCATTAAATTGAAAAATAAAATTAACAAGGGAATAAATGGGTAAACCCTAGATCTGGTGGTGATTGAAAATAACAATAAATTCCTCCCTAGTGTACCAATTGCCTATCTTCTACAATAGCTATTCATCTGCTTTGATTTTGGTTTCATTCTTCAACAAACGCCGGCCTTTCTTGTAATTTCTCTCCGACAATGTTTCTTGTTTATGGAAAATTACAACTCTTCACAGTTATCTATCACTCGCTCCACATAGTTGCTGAGAGTATGGACGATGAGGGCAAGGAAGAAATGCAGAGGTGTCTCATTTGCATGAAAAACTGGGAATGAATGGCATGAAAGGCAAAGACTGATTTGATGAAAGAAAAAAATAGGGCACAAGAGAGAAGTAATTTGGGCTGTTTAGTGGCCTGTCAATGAACGCTATTATGTTAAGTTTAGATAAATATCATTTTTATTTTATAGCATTATCAACAAAACCGCTATATTTGAAAGTTATAAAATGTAAAAAATGTTGTAGTGCCCCAATCATGTTCTCGTAGTTTATCATGTAATGTAATGCAATTCAACTCAACTTTTCTATATTTATCTTTGTTGGAATAAATCTATTGTGAATTATATATATATATTTACCAGTGTCAAAATTATTCTATTGGCATCTAAACAAATATTTAGTTTACTTTAAAATTTAGTTTCCTTATTTTTTACTTTCATCTTTGTATAAGTTGTAATTATTATTTTATCCTTTGAAAAATCTATAGTTATATTTTTCTCTCCTGTTTTCCTGCATTTTAAAATTGATTTAATTAAATTTAAAATTTAAATTCGAAGGCATTTTTCTCGTGTATATCTTCTCTGCTGTACATTAAGTGACAGCAGTTCGTTGTCTTTATGTATTTTTCTCTATTAATTAGTACTGATGATGTTGTTGTTAGAGATAAGCTTGGGTAATATGACAAAATTGACTTTGCCATTCTATTGGTTAGTTAATGAAACTATACTGTTGCAAGGCTGGAATCGAAAGGAGATTTCAGGAAGCTTATCAAAAGTTGCCTGCATTTGAACAATAAATCAATTTTAGAAAATTAATTAGTAAGTAAATAATGCACATTAATACAAAATTAAGATAAATGGCAATTAATTTGAACAGTTGTTTAAGTGCATATATTTAGGCTTGGGTAGTCTTTAATCTTACACCTCCTTTCAAGGTTTAGTCCATCTATACATCTTTTCTACAGATTTTTTGCTTTCTTAATTTACTACTGATTTTTGCTAGTTAAGTTTGCCCATTTTTCTTTTGCAGGTAAACCTTGTGATTAATCCACAAAATTTAAGAATGAAGCCGAGCTACAGTACCTTGGAACCTAGTTCAATGCCAGTGAGGGGAAACAATGGTAAGGATCCAATCTCAGAGACTTGGGATGGAACATTCAAATTTGGGATTTTATCTCAATGGTCTACTCATGGGCGTCCACGTGCCACCCGCAAGACCTTTAGTCTTGATGAAGCAATTGAACACGAACTCAAAAGGGGCCGTAAAATAGACCACAACATGGATCCCATGAAGCTTAGAAGGTGAATAGAAGAATAAACATATGGTGATATCAATTTTGATGATATACTCTTTTTATCTTTACATTTCTAACTGAGTCAGATCTGCCCCTCTTTAAACCGATGCTTTATTTTTTATTTGACCTTCTGCAATAATAAGTATCCATTCTACTCTTTTTGTTTTTTTTTTTTTTTATTTTTTTTTTTTACAATTTTTTTGGAGGGGTATGGCGGATATCATAATAGATTTCACTTTTCCAATAACTTTCTTTCTAAATCTTTAGCCATTACAATCTATTGAAGCCCTTATACCAATTACAAAATTGATCTCTTAGATTTCACAAGCAGATCACGGGTGGTAGAAATGCTTATGGTCCAAATCAGTGGTGCCGTGCACCAGTTTAGTTTTCGGTGCCTTGTTATCTTTATCTCCCTTATTTTTGTGCATACTCTCAACTGTTGACCTTTTATCTTCCACTTGTAGACACAAGTTGATCGATTATCTTCTTCAATCAGTTGAAGCTCTTGCTTCGTATATTCTCCAAGTGTACCATCAAAGTAGCTCCAAGTGCCCACCTCAATATTTGGGCAACGCCCGTCAATGAACTCATGATTAGATGTAGATGATAATAAAAGAAAGCCCTATTACTTGAGAGGCATTCTGTAACTACTTTGTCAGTGTATGAAGCGCTTTAATCGAAACTGATTCCAGAATGAGAAAAGGAGAACCTAAAGATTAGGGTTTTGTGAATTGTAATTTTAACTTTTCATTTTTAATTATTTTGTAGGATTATATCCAACAAACTTTCTGCCCAGAGAACCAGAATGAGAATACTTGAATACACTCAAGCTTTAGAGGAAATGGTAAATCGTAATCAGGTAAATCCTTTAGCAACTTCTCCACAATTGGAAATATCAATTTATACACTATAAATCATCATGATTGTGCGCAGGCGATGATATCTCATCTCAAACGGCAAGTAGAAAGTTACAAAAATGGGAACAAAATGTTGGTGATGCACAAGGAAAATCTGCAACAACAATTCCAATTTTTTGAAAATGAGTCTAAGCGGGGCCAGGGTAACCAAGAAATTAATATGTCTAATTTTGTGTAATTAGCTAGTTTCTAATTTTCTGTATTTAGTTACATATACCATCTGTGACGTCTTTCTTTTCATATTTATTGTAGTTGAACATGAAGCAATGAAACACAAACTGCAACATCTCAAAGAAATATCCAAAAACATGCAGCTTGGCTTCTGTCAATACGGAAATGTGCAACAACTACCATTTGATCCGTTATACCAGCAGCAATGCCCGAGCACTTCTGGACATGTTCAATCTAGCCATACAAACTTGCAAGGATATAGTGCTGCACCATCAGGCACAAATTATCTATGGAGCTCCAACATTGTTGGATCTTGCCAGCAATCCACATCAGAATTGAACATAGAGCTGGCAGACACTGATCAATATCTAAATTTTGATGCACTGAATGCTGATCCAAGGACCTAAATTAATGATATTTTGAATGATTTCTATACTTCGTCGATCCCTTCTCCATATTCTTGTTATTTTATGCTTTGTAGTCTATAACATCCGACTCTGCATGTGTCTAATTACAGTTTCTATGTTGAGGACTGAGTAGTTTATGGGTCGTGCATGTTGTAATTTAATTTTATTGTCATTTAAAAACCTTCCTTCAGCGTTTCATATCAATGAGTGAGAAAGAACCTGTTTTGAAATATTCATATTTTTCTCTGAAGCTAATCATGTCCCTTAGATGATTTATTAAGCTTGGTGTGTACACATCGCCACCATCTTGGACTGCTCTACCTAGTAATCTGTGCCAAAAAAGCACAGATGCCATATATTTGTCTCCATGTCATTGTTGCTGATTTTAATTTCAAAAATTTTAAAAACCCTTAGCTTATCATGATAACATGTGTGTCTAGTACTGTTTCTCTAGTACACCAGTGTGCCCTTTGTGATGTGTGAACTGTGAAGGCTGAGTTGAGCTTGGTGCAATCAAGATCGCAATCACATCCCAACCAAGCTAGACTATGGTGTTGTATTGATTACAATACTAAAAACTTATTTGACACATTTTTCTAAAATCATTTTTCTTAAGTAATTGTCAACCATAAATTCTCCAAAAAAATCATTTTTTTCCAATTTATGTATCAAATGTGTATAAATTTTGTTTCCATCTTTTCCAACATGAATACATTTCTACCTTTTAAATTAATACAACACATTTCAACGTCCCATGGAGGAAAATATAGAAAAAAGTGGATTAGTGTGGATGTATGAAAACATACAACTCTAGATGTAAGTGAATTATTGCTTATAAGTTATTTTCTTAACTCATTATTGAATTTTCTTACTTATAAGTGATTTTTCTTATTTACATATTATGAGATATATCTTTAAGTGCTTTTATTTACATTTTTTTTTTGTTCTTGTGACTGAGTTATTCATCGCTATTTTTTGTTAAACTCAATTTGTTGGAATCTTCAATCAAAGTTAGGTTTTCATTATAATGACCATGTTCTACACGTGCATGATATGATTGTATCTAAGCATAGAATTTAAGCATGTCTCACTAAAATGATTAGGAAATCAACTCGTCAAATATAAATCTTCTAGGTAATCATGACATCTAGTTAGTAGAAACATACCAAAAAATTGAAGACCGCGGATTTATAAAAATGATTTTCTTTGAATGTCAATTTGGATAAAAATCTTGAAGAAAATTTACAACCATTCACGCTTACATATTCAAAATCAGCAAAAGCAACTATTATCACGTACTTTCGAGCTTCTCCACCGTATATAATTATTTTCTCTTACCCCGGCTCACTATTTATCTCACACTAAGCAAAAAATAATCACCTCTTTGTTTCTCGTACCATTGAAGGTTATTTTATATGTCCACTGTAGGGTTAATCCGCACCAGCCCAATCATGTTGTCCTCGTTTATCGTGTCATGCAATTCAACGATCATTTTTTCTATATTTATCTTGTTGGAAATATTCTATTGTGAGTTATTTATATTTTTATAATGATAAATTATTCTATTGGTATTTAAACAAATATTTATCTTACTTTAAAATCATTTTCCCTATTTTTCAATTTCACCTTATATTTTCCTCCCTTGATTCACTGCATTTTAACTTATGATTTAATCAAATTTGAAGGCATTTTTCTCGTGTTTATCTTCTCTACTGAACATTAAGTGACAGCTTTTCGTTGTCTTTATCTATTTTTCACTATTAATTATTAGTGACAGTTTCTTATTTTTCGCGTCAAACAAATAGTGTCGCGATTTTGTTACTACGATGAATGATCGAAAGTTATCACAAAATACGTTCGGTGACTCAACATTCGAAAC
>CAIGRO010132755.1:0-17666 GCA_903798355.1 Fraxinus baroniana
CCACAACAAATTTTATTTCCTACACTACATTATAATCACACTACAATTAAAACATATTTTTAATAAATACCCCACAAAAAATTTACAATTATAGATCTAATCCAAGAATAACTAAAAAGGATAATTATATTGTCATCACAAATATTATTTCTTGCACCACGACTCCACCCATTTTAATTCTTCCTAACTAAATAAAAAAATAAAAAATGTGTTGTACATTTCCCTTCTTTCGGCTCTACACCAATTCTCCCAAGAACTTATGCCCCCACCATCCCACCCCACGCCATTGGCTAAAAGGAAAAAACAGCACAATACACATTAAACATTTTGGAGTAATGAGGAAGGGAGGAGGTGGCAACGCAGGGTAATACCTTTCTTGGCCGGCATTGTTTGAAATCTGGGCCTTGTCCTTGACTTGAATGGTGTTGGTAGCGAATTCAACCGACATTTGTATTCTGTTTGTCATGGTATTTGATCTGGTTATTAGTTTTGGTTAATACTTTTCCTTAATTGCATTTCAAGAATTTATGCATATAATAACCAAGATAAAACATAATTGTGGTGGTTTGAATCTTTTAATGTATGAACTTTGCATTTGTATAAATAGGAGTTTTATATATCTTTTTGTGGTGTACGGATAATCGTAACGGAATGAATAAATATATGAGTGGATAATAGATAGGATGTTTATGTCATTTTACTTATGGTTATTTAAGTAAATAAGAAAATTGTGGTGTGCTAATTACTTATTGTAGTGGTAATATAACCACCCTTTTGAAAATATTGATTTGTGGAAAAGTCAAAACGGAATTTTGACCCTTTGACTAGGTATTTTTGAAAGGAACCCCTAATTTGCACTGACTCGAGTTTGGATTGGTTAAAATTTTCAAACACGCTATGCTAAAAAAATTTATCTGCTAACTACCTATGTCGAATATTAATTTATCAAGTAAAACGTGTACATATTTAACGAAAACGAAATTAAACATACGTAAATATGCTTACCGATTCGAAGTACTTAACAGCAAACAATTTTTTTTCAGATATGAGATTTTTAGAGCGAAGGAGATGAGAGAATTTTTATCTGTGTTTGAGCTGATTCTATAATTTGATGTAGAGAGTTTTGTTTTTATTTGTTAGCTAAAATGATAATATTGTCTTTTTTTAAAAAAAATCATATTTTGTAATTGTTTTATTCACTTAAGGACGTTTTTGTCTTTTCAACACCATTAGTTCATTTTGAAAATATTGATTTGTGGAAAAGTCAAAACGGAATTTTGACCCTTTGACTAGGTATTTTTGAAAGGAACCCCTAATTTGCACTGACTCGAGTTTGAATTGGTTAAAATTTTCAAACACGCTTCTGAAAATTAAATAAAATACACTAAAGACCAACTTTGTGAAAGCTGGCCCGAGCATGACCAAGATAAGTCAAGGGTCGAATGGTCGACCTATGCTCCGACAAATGGTAAAATAATCAATAAAATGAAGGGGAAAAAAAAACAAAATTTAAGGATTGTCAACGGATTACATATTTCAATTTTATTAAACTTTACGAAATATTTTTCTATTGTCATTGATTCAGAGATGCATTAGAATTGTAAGTGAATTTCTTCAAGTGTCTTGTATTAGTCACTAAATTTTAAAAGCCCTCCAAGTTTTCATTGAACTTAAATAAATATCACTTCATATGTCATTATGTCAGTTGAACATGAATTTGAAGAAAATTGAGTTTTTAGAAATTGGGGCTCAAACGAGGACAAATTTTTGTAAGTTCATCAAGTCCATTATGACGAGGTGACGAATGAGATAATATTTTAGTAAGTTCAATGACGGCTTGAGAAACATTTGAAAAAATTTAGTGATAATTGAAATATTTAACCCAAGAAGCAATCGATTCTTAAATTGTTATAATTGGTGCTAAATTTCTTATTTTGGCCTATAACCGAATCTACTTTTGGACCCGTTCTTGATTTGTTTTAATTGATTCATTTGGTCCAATTCTTGGAATGCTACAAATGATTGACATCTTCGACTTGCATAATTTTTATCGATTGTGTTACATATACATAATATGTTTATATAACGATTTCGAGTGATATGATTTGACCAAAATTTCTTCAGTCAAATAAAAATAAATAAAAATTCTCCACTTGACACATCCTCTATATATAAATCATTATGTAACTTTTTATGTACAAATAACATTATTTAAAAACACGTGCTTTTTATCCACGGATAATGCTATCCATAAATTTACACATAGCATTATCCATAAATCTTGACATAATGACCACGTGGTCGGCCCCTATTGAAACCCGATCCTTTATCTTTAGCCTTAGGGTTCGGCCTAAACATGTACTAACCAATAACAAAAGTATAATATAGGGGAACTCGTTAGAAAATATAAAAAGGTTAATTTAACCATAGCCACCATACTTTTCACTTAATGTCACTATGACCACCAAACTTAAATTGTTTCAATCCCATCACCAAACTTCATATAGCATTTCAACCAAACCACCGAGTTAATGCACCATCAATTATTTAACAGAAAATCCTACGTGGACAACTGGCTTGTTGAAGTGCGAGTTAAGATCTGTTAATGTATTAAATTAAGCAAATAAGCATTCCACTGGTAAACATAAGCAATTATTATCATGTACCATTATAAGCACATTTTTCAACTTAGGCAAACATGTCCATATATGTTTGGTGCCAAGTATTCTAATTGTATAATCATGCTTCGACGCGAAAGATTCACAGGTACTAGAGCTAGTACGCGACTGGGAAAAGACATGACAACCTGGCAATTCTTCAAGAAATCTTCACATGTAAATAATGCACAAAAAACTTGGCATTTCTCAAATGTCATCAATTTTAGCAGTGTCCATCCCGTGCATATGAATTCTAGAGAGTTACATGCAATGAGGTGAACCTCCACCAACCAGAGAACTAAGAGCAAATTGATTGATGCATCAAATCTCATATACACAACAGAAAAAAGTAACATTTTCTCGCAAGTTCTCTTCTGCAATTACATTAAAAAAACACAAATGGTACAAGTTATCATCAGTTCTCGTGGCGTTGACAAGTTCAAAAGTTTCTTATAAGATGTAGCACACACAATGCTCAGACATTCGTCAATGTTCATGCACAAATCCCTATACTCCTCTCTGGCTCGATACCAAAGCAAATTTATTTTATGTTTGCATTAACACTTACAGCAGACTTCAGTTTATTCACCCTTACAGGGAGAATCGGTGCAGTGACATACAGGCCTTCCTGAGGCTTCCCAACCATTAAAACCACGTTCCAAAACCATGATATTTTTTATTCCCGTATCTTCTTTCACATCAGCAAGATACTCAGCAAACCTTCTAGCACATTTGGGTCCACGAACCTGCAGAAGAAGCATTTGCTGGTCAAATATCAGCCGAGTAAACTGCCAAGTAGAAACTTTATAATCAGGTAATAGTTTCTCCAATGTTCAAATTCTGTTCATAGTGCAATAATTCATTTGCAACAATTAAGTTGAGGTTCTCTCTAGTTTAGACTCTCAAGAAACTCACAGTGATGAATGATCACAAGTGGTGGTTTTTTTCGTAAGTAAACATTGACCGAGAAAGTGCTAAGACAGTTCGACCCAAGTACAAACCGGAACTTCAGTTGACCATTTACAATCTCCCAAGATTGTGTAAATCACACAAATCTATGTCAAACCAAACATAGAATGACAGATATCCAAGAAGCAAAAGAAAGAAATTTTACGTGTATAACCCATTGCCACGAGAATATCTTTAAGTTTTGTCTTTATTTCTTTCCTTGAGAGTTTCCTTCGCATTTTGATTGAGCACGCACTCAAGCCACTAAACTTCTCCTTCCAAAGTAAGTTTAGATCTGTATTTTGATGGTTTGTTATCTTTGTTAAGATTGAAGAAGATTACACGCCCAAATCACGAGAATATTCTTGTAAATAGAATTGAAGAAGATTACACGCACGCCCATAAATAGAACTTCCATATATAGATTATTTGTACCTATAATTGTATGCATGATTCAANATCTTCTCCATTCTAACTGCCCATGACCAAATTTTTGGCTCTCCCCCTTATCAAGGAGGCACCTTAAAAACTCTTAACAAAATCTTCAGTTTCCTTCGAATCATCTGCATAATCTCTGGGCGAAACCAACTATTTAAATATAATGCCTCTAAAGCACTCTAGGTGGTCTAAATGCCTTCCATTTTACCTATCTATAATCAAGTATCTTATAGCGCAGCTTCGTCTCCATCCAGATACCACTCCCCTAATTTCTGGAAGTAGTCGGCATACCTCTATCAAATTCCCAACTAAGGGGCAGAACTTTCATTGTTCCCTTCCAAACTTATTTACGCTCTATCCCACTTCGATGACGAGCATAATTCGTGGTAATTGATAACCCAAAAAACAATACAGTTAACTTTGAGCAGATTTGAAGGGGTTATATCCATCCAGAATAATTCCAACAGCATATTCCAAACTGTTGAGTAATACAAGCTCATATATTTTTTCTTAATAAATCAGATAGTAAATCAATTAATAGGTAAGCTTATTGTAATCTTACCATACGTAAGGCTTTAAAATCTGCTAGTTGATCTTTCGAGTGTCATTTCACAAAAAAATATTCAAACATCCTACTATCGTGATTTAGGTTTCATCACCGGGATTTGATATAATTGCTTCCAAAATCTTAATTTCATAGCATAAGGAATGATAGAGAGTTAAAAAAATGGTAGAACACGGTGAAAATTAATATTCAGCATGCAATCATGGACCTAGAGAACTCTCCCCCCACCCCCCATGTGGCATGGCAAGATTGCTTATTGTGGGTTTATTGCTAAATTCTACAAAGTGCACTAATGATATCCCGTATGCAGGTATGATTGCAAATTTCCCACCTCCTTATATTTTTCTTTTGTTGCATACGTTAGCCTTCTGGCCGCATGTGTGGGGAAAGGCTGTCTCGGGGATTGTGGCAACCCGGGGGCCTAACGAGCAATCTGTTACACGGGTATCAGAGCAGGTCCGCTCCGAACGTTGAATTGATAGTTATCCAATACTGATGGCGTGTGTTCCAGCAGAGAAGATTTTGGGACTGCCGACATGTGGCAAAGCAGTTGGCAAGCAAGCGGGAATTGAGGATGGAACGCTTTGATGATGACAAAAGAGGGGCATGCGTTATGCAGTTCTGCCTATTGCATGAACATTTGCTTCCTAAAGCATGACAAAAGCATTGCTGTGGAAATTGAAAAGTGGGGGCATTTGTGTGAAATGCTTCGACATGCGTGGTGATGCAATGGTCAGAGGAGCCATCCACTCTAGGAACTAATGCGAGGTGCACAAGGTGAAGGTGGTATCGAAGGCAGCATGTACAAGTTATTGCAGGAAGAGGTTTAGGGGAACTACGGATGCCCATACATCAGGGGGATGGTGTCACAATTGTGGACGAATTTTCAGCCCCGCTAGCATGGAGGAGTACACAATGCAAGAAGCGGCGAAGCACATGTCCGCTACGAGGGCATTAGCGGATTGAGTAGGGGAGTAAGTCGCAGACCTAGAGAACTCACCTACCCATGTGGCATGGCAAGATTACTTATTGCGGATTTATTGCTAAACCTCGAAAGTGCACTAACAATGTCCCGTATGCAGGGGTGATGGCAAGCTTCCCACCTCCTTATATTGTGCTTATGTTGCATATGTTAACGTGCCGGCTGCATGTGTGGGGAAAGGCTACCCCAAGGACTGTGGCAACTCTGGGGCCGAACGGGCGGTCCGTTACAATGCGCTTGTAATCTGATCTATTTTTTATGTAACGGTATATATTTACATGATTAAGCCAATGACTCCGGCAAAAACGAAAAGAAATCATAGTTGTCACAAAGAGCGTACAAAATACCACAACTCTCATTATCGAGTGATCACACATCCTCTGTTTTCAAAGAATAAAGGACCATCAGGCAGTTAGTCTGGCAATGTTCTGCTGGATAGACAACATGCATAACTTGCAAAATATATTTGTGTCAAAGCAGACTCCTTCATAAACAGAAGAAAATTTTAGCAAAGCATTTATACTTTAGCTAAGTGCAAAACAAGATTTCAAACAATAAACAGCAAAATAATGATGAAAACAAATTAATGCCTAAAAATGACCGTGTCTTTATTCCTTCTTCCAACTGGTAACACAACCACGCTATAATGACCTACAAGCAAATAAGCAAGGAGAAACTATGCAAATTTCAGGAGAATTGAATAGCAACACTGTTTCAGGCCAAAAAAAGAAACACCAATACAAATTTAAATGAACCCCGATCAGGATGAAGTACAATCAAAACATGAATTGAAGTCTTGGATTCTATCTCAAAAGGTCAATTAATTATTGTTTCCATATTAAGTCATATAATATTTTACCCCTAACAAGCCTACGGAAGACAGTCTCATCCAAGAACACCAATCTTGAAATTGGACTACTCCTTTGATAATGACAAATCAAATTCTTTGTTTGAGCTTTTTGGAGTCTTTGGATACTTCTCAAAAGCTCAAACTTTGAATAACTCAAGTTTGATTATTGTTTTCATATTTAAGCCACATAAAATTTTACGTGGACAATAATTAAAAGGATAATCGACTTACAAGGGAAGGCTAAAACAAAATACACGAAAGACAAACCTGGCTGAGAGCACAATGGAAAACAAGGGTATCTCTTCCTTTGACAGCTTCAATAAGACTGGGTATTTTGTCGAGAAACGTATCACTAGCAAAATGGAGTGAGCCTGCTATGTGCCCATCATAATTCCTCTCGTCGTCCCTATAAAAACACAACTCCCATGAATCCGATCACACCAAACTAAACGGATCACTAGTATGTTTCAGAGAATTATAATTAAAAAATACTAGGGTTACCTGACATCGACGACGGCAATGTTGGGACGCGGTTTGACGGAGAGAAGTTGAGAGCCGGTGATGTACGTAATGTTCCGAGCCATCTCTTCTTCTCCTCTCCTCTCCTCTCCTCTCCTCTCCTCTCTGATTTTTTCTCTTGCCTATTGCAATTGGATTACTATATCACGCTTTTAGGATAGAATCTTTTTATGGTCCCTACTTTGGAAATGTATGAAAGAATCTATAGGAATGCTAATGCACAGATAATAACATGAATCATGGTCTTGTACAATTTACTTGACAAGTGTTTGACATATATTTTAATTGAAGCATGCTGGTTGTACCGAAAAGGGGTGCCCGGGTTTGACCCGGGCACCCCTTTTCGGTACAAAGGGTTTAATCCATTTTAATTCAGTTAAAACTGAAAATATAGTCAAAGGTTAATTTTGGGTAAAAGGTTGTTTTTTTAGTCACCTTAGTCCCAATTTGATATCATTTACTTTATTTTAATTTATTTTTTAGATTCATTTTCAGTTATACATTCATACAATAAAATATTTTACATGTAAACTCAAATTTTTTTTATTGTTGAATCACACATTTTCCAAAAAATACTATTCAAAACAATGTTTTTAATTTAAGATAAATCTTTTATACTTCTAACTCAAATTTTAACAGGAAGTTTGTCATTATCTTTCATGTCTAAATTACCTCTATAGAGTACCTCTAGTGCTAATGTGAATAGCATTAAAAAACTTATACATATAATTTAAAATTACAATGTATACAAAATTTAGTCTCTAATACAACATGTTCAAGACTCTGCCCTTGTTTGATAAAAATAAAAAACTAAAATCTAAATTTCATCAACAATTAATTTTAACCACATATTTCATGGAATGCACGATTTTTCAACCACACATTTCATCAATTTTTATCAAAATCTGCTAAAAATCTTATTTTAATTTCCACCAAAACAGGGGCTATATATGTTTAGCTTATGATAAAAAGAGACCAGAAAAACTTTTAATGAAATAGAAATATGAAGTATCTTATTGAGATCTACATAAAATAATTACACCAGAAACTGAATTTATAGATTGAAAGTTAACAATCTTCCCTAAAAATACTCAGGGCCTGTTTGATTCTCATTATTGTAGAATGAGAATGAAAAAGATAGTTGTTATTGAGTCCCACACAAGAAATAAAAATTCAAAATTGATGACTTAATGTGATGGATAACAGTCATATTTTTCTTTTTTATGGATGAAAAACAAGAAACAAACGGGGGCTCAGATATGATCTGTTAAAACGAAACCTATTATTACTCTTTTGTTGACAACTAATAGTTGACCCATTAGAGATTAAATTTAAACTTAAGTGCCTATTCATCATACATCAACGTCAAATAGATCAAAAATATTTCCATTTACATGCACTTAGATGACAATCCATAGAATGACTTGGAGATCATTTCAAGAGTTACATTCTGAGAAGAAAGTATATTTTTTTATGCATATTAGTTTAAAATAACAATTTCATAACACGTGTAATATGTAATTAAGCCCCCGTTTGACACTCATTTTTTTTTCCTTCATTTCAACCACATTCTATCAATAAAATAATATTACACATAAACCTAAAAATTCTTATTACTTTTAACCACACATTCTTCTATCAATCACTATTTAAAAACACATTTTTCTACTAAAATGAGTGTCAAACACCCCCTAAATTTGACTAAAAGAGATGAAAATGTTAAGTTTTAGTTCACTACCATAGTATATCTAGTAATGTTTAATTTAACAAATGTATGGCTTACATTTAAAAGCACAAACATATATTTACTTATTGATATTAAAAAGTTAAATCATGAAACAAGACAAAGGAGTAATACATAGTATCACAAAACGAATAAGTTGTTGCGAATATATATTTCAACAACTTGCTAAAGAAGCGATGGGAGAAAGTGGAAAAAGAAAACAAGAAACACATTTAACAAATACTCCAGGCTCCCAAATCCCTCAAATTCAAGCGCAGAAAACATTAATCCAGGACCCTAGAACGAATCATTTATGTATCTCATATAGCTCATATTATTCATCTGCAACCTGTATGATTTGTATGCAAATTCAGTTTGCAGAAGTATGGTCTAGCCGACAGCCCAGTAACTCAAGCTTTAGGCTTGAGTATCTTGGCAGTCTCCCATGTGAAATCGGTATCCTCACGGCCAAAGTGTCCATAGGCAGCAGTCTTTTGGTACCTGAAGTTCCCTCCTCTTTTCAGATCAAGGTTGATGGCAATCATTCCAGGCCTAAAGTCAAAGTTCTCTTTAATAAGGGCTAGTATATCCTTGTCTGGAATCTTACCCGTCTTGTAGGTATCAACGAACACTGAAAGAGGTTCTGCTACACCAATAGCATATGAAACTTGCACTATGCATCGACGAGCAAGTCCTGAAGCCACTACACTCTTTGCTGCCTGCCTAACAATGTATGCACCACTCCTGTCCACCTTGGTAGGATCCTTGCCCGAGAAAGCACCTCCACCATGAGCACCCCAGCCACCATAGGTGTCAATGATAATTTTCCTACCAGTGAGCCCTGCATCTCCATGAGGCCCACCAATAACAAATCGACCTGATGGGTTGAGGTGGAAGATTGTTCTGTCATCAAGGTACTGCGAAGGAATCACAGGTTTGATCACATGTTCTTTCAGATCCTTGGCTATCTGATCATTTGTAACAGTCTCATCATGCTGGGTTGAGATGAGGACGGTGTGAACTCTGATGGGAACCATGGCACCACCATCATTCTTGTACTCAACGGTAACTTGGGTCTTACCATCAGGTCTCAGCCATGGGCAAGTCTTGTTCTTTCTCACTTCCGTGAGCTTCGCCCCAAGCTTGGTGGCAAGAACATGAGTAAGCGGCATGAGCTCCGGAGTTTCATCAGTGGCATAGCCAAACATGTGGCCTTGGTCACCAGCTCCAATTTCTTCCGGTTTCTTTGTCAGATGACCATGAACTCCCTGAGCAATGTCCGGGCTCTGTTGCTCAATATTAACAAGGACCTTGCATTTGTCAGCATCAAGACCAACATCATCTGACGTGAACCCAATACCTCTGCAGGTATCCCGAACTATCTTCTCATAGTTTATGTTGGCTTTGGTCGTGATCTCCCCAAAGACCATTACCATATTAGTCTTCGTGCAGGTTTCACACGCAACTTTGCTATCTGGATCTTGAGCTAGGCAAGCATCAAGAATGGCATCTGAGACTTGGTCGCAAAGCTTGTCAGGGTGGCCTTCATTTACGGACTCCGAGGTGAAGAGGAAGGTATCCATTTAGAGTCTAAGCAGCATATAGAAAGATATGTAAGTTTATCTATGCTAAACATTCAAATTAATTTAAATGATTACAAATTAGAAATCTTTCTTGTTTCAATTTTTTGATAAACTGCTAAGAATTTTATTTTTTTTTAATAACCGTGGATGTCCGGGCAAGCTTGCGCACACCTTGACTAATCCTACGGGACCCTGAAGTTTACGGCCGGGTACTCACCTCAGTGTGCACTTATAATCTTAAAAACAACCTACCCTTCTGATTTTAACATAAAACTTTAACAAAGATGACTATTAGAATCGTAGTCTAACTCCATCTTTATCTGGTACTATTCTGAACTAAAGCCAACAAGATTTTATTAGATTTTTTCATAATATACAATAAAATAGGCTAAAATTTCACCTCAGATATTCCCAGGTAAGATACTCATGCAAACACAATTCTCTTTGGAAGGTTGATGCATTGCTCAAACCAATTAGAAAATGAAAAGAAAATGTCTGAGGTATTTAAAATCATAGCATGATACCGTGTTAATTGTTACAGATTCATTCTTAACTTTAGCATGTGATTCATAGTAATGCCATTTTCACGGAACTACTGCATCGAAACAAGAATTCCCATGTGCTAAAATAAAACTTTATTACAACAAGAAAGGGTGGTTCAGGTACAAACTCCAATTTTATTTTTCCATATTGTTAAAAAAGAATTTGCATCTTCTTAACCAAATTTATGATCTCAAAATACTACACTAACATTGTAAAGAACAATATACAAATTATGAAATCATCTGCTGAACACTAGAGCAAATTTACAAAGGTTTTGGAAGTACAGATCCACCACAGAATCACACTGGTATATTTTCAGTTGCTAGCCTATATTTTCACATTATCATACATTAATAGAAACTGTCAAATCAAAACTCTCTCAGCGAATCTAGAACCTCTTTCAAAAATACTAATATGCATTCTGACTTTAAAACACGTAACAAGATCTACATATAAAGGAGCGTAAATACGAAATCCTATACGTCGAGATCCCAAATCAAACCGCATTTCTTCAAGGATACTACAAATTGAATACTTTATAAGCGTAAATACAGAATAAATTAAATACAAAAGTAATCGCAGAAAAAACCAATTGACAGACACTCTATTTGACATAAATAGAGGAATTCATAATCACGACAATGAATTTAAACGCATTCCTGTACAAAAACTCAATGGATCTGATAAAAAAATAAATGAAAGTACTCTCACTGTATCTTGAATCTATGCATCTAACAATAGAAAATGCATACCTTTGTATCACGAATTGTACACCAGAGTCTGTGGAAATGCCGTGTGGTTTGTGGACAAAGAAGTGGGATATAGGTAATACATATATAGGCGGATATGGAGGCTTGCGGTGCGGGCTGTGCGAGTGACTCGGTCCCAACCCCCAACTCACCACTCCCACCCCACCAAGCAACAATGACCCTATGACTACCAAAAATTTTACCTACTTCAGTGGGTCCCAAATTAAGAAGTTAAGTCTCTATAATGATGACAACTGGCAAGATAAACGATGGAGATTGGTTGGTTTTGGTTTCTCTCTGTTTCAGATTCTGTTGAAGTATTTGTCTTTTTGATGTTAACGTGTGCCCCGTGCTCCAAATAATGATTTTTTAAACTTGCTATAACGTTGTGCACAATATATAATTGCCAAATAAAGGAGAGTATCTCAAAAGTTCAATGAAATTAAATTGAACCCACTAAGAATCACAATATCAAAATCATACGTAGAATAAAATAATTTTCAATATTCATATAAGATCGATTAACAAATGAAACATTTTCATACATGGAAAGAGAGCGGCTCCTAAAGTTCCGACCATCTTCCATTAAAATTAAATTGTCGACTAGTTCTAGTTGTTGCTTGAGATCTTTTATACAAAGGCAACAATATTACATGGAACCCATAATGTTTTATCAAATTTTCAGATGCACATTTATCAAAATGTACTGAAAATTTAAATTTTAGTTAAACCAAACATCAACGTATTTTTGCTAGGAAAATTGCAGAAAATGTCCCAAAACGATCAAAAATGTATGAGATGGAAGGACCTCGGAAGGTTTCCATCCAAAGACACGTTTGTTGACCAAAATTCTATGTTTGATCACATTTTGACTAATTTCAAAAAAAAGGGGAAAATGGTCTTTTAAACTTTGAATAATTAGAAAAGGAAAATTTTCATCGAAGATCCCAAACCGTTCAAAATGTGCAATGTGCAATGAAGGTTCCAATCATTTAATAAATGTACGTTGGAATAACATCTAATAACTTAATTTTTATTCAAAAATCTGTTAGTTGGCAAAAATATTTATCTTCCCAACCCTACACAACTCCCACCAATTGGTAGGCGGGGAAGTCTCTGTCACTGTCGTTGACTCGTTACTATGGATTTTGAAGAGAATTTATGTACCTTAATTTATTTCTTCTCAATTCTTTAAATGTTCTTGTTAGTAGGAAATGAGGTTGATGGAATGAGGAAAATGGGGTCGACGATAGTGGAGGAAATGAGGTAGCGACGGTGGCTGAAGCGGCTCCATCAAGATGGTCACCCGTTATGTTAATGAGCTATTGTTGGAGCTATTCTAAATAATTGTCATGAATAAGTGAACTTTTTAATCTCACTCAATACAAGTAATTCATATCTTCCTATAATTTCATTACCCAACTTATGTTTTGCCCCCCACCCCAATTTGCCGGTGTGATTGCACTGGTCACTAAACTTTAGTTCTGTGCATTTTGGTCCCTAATTTCAATAGATTGTTCAGCCTATCATTTTATTCTCAATTCAACCCTTTAACTTTCGAACTTCCAACATCTTCAAGATTGGTCCCTAAAACTTAATAATCACTCGTAATTGGTCCGCCTCAAGTTTATTAAGTTTTTAATTTAGTCCCCATGCTTTTTAAAAGTCAAATGTTACCCCAAAACTTGTAAATTTCTTCTGATAGCTCTCTTTTTACTTATAATCACTCATTTGCCGTCCGGTTAATCTTCATTTACTTCGAATCAACTTCAGTTAAGCTCCGAAAAGTACTTGTTCACGTCGATTGCTTCCAAGTTTTAATTTTCCAACAATTAACATTATTTACACAAAATTAGGTGGATATCCATCAAATTTAGCAATATAAATATATAAGAACAGAACATGGATAAGTGCATAACATTGAGACATGAATATTTGTCCAAGTCCAACGTTTTCAAGTATATATATAATAAATTATACTTCGTTTAACGTTGTGTTCTTCGCCCTTTTACATAAAAAAAACTCATGTAACATCATCTTCCCATATCCATCTGCAAAAATCCCATAAACCAATCTTGCTTGAATTTCAATGTCAACTCCACTCCACAGCAAAGATGGAATCTACAAATCCCCAAGACCTCCAATCTCTCTACCCCATGATCCAGAAATCTCTATGGTTCCATTCCTCTTTAGAAAATTTTCATCCATTGCTCAAACTATTGCACTTATTGATTCCGAAACTGGCAAAATCTTAACATTTTCAGACCTCAAAAAACAAGTTTCTAAGCTCTCTAATGCACTTCTCAATCTAAAAATCTCCAAAAACGATGTAGTTTTCATCTTCTCCCAGAACTCAATCCTTTTCCCTGTATCTTTCCTCGCCGTGGTGGGCATTGGTGCTATTGCCACCACTGCCAACCCGCAGTACACCGCTAGGGAGGTCACAAAACAGGCCGACGACTCAAACCCAAAACTTATCATCACAACTCATGAACTCTATCATAAAATCATGCACTTGAATCTACCTTGTATTATTCTAAGTTCCAAAACTTCAGATCATATTACAGTCAATCCAAACATTCCAATATGGTATTTCTCAGATTTGATTGAATCATTGGATTCATCTGAGTTACTACCATTGCCATCAATTTTACAAACTGATGTTGCAGCCCTATTGTATTCATCCGGCACTACTGGAACTAGCAAGGGGGTGGTATTAACACACAGAAATTTCATTGCCACATCTCTAATGGTAACATCGGATCAAGAGGTTTATCGCGATCCAAAGAATGTGTTCTTGTGTTTTCTTCCTTTGTTTCATATTTTTGGTTTGGCGGTAGTATTATATGCGCAGCTGCAGCGAGGGAACACGGTGGTGGTGATGGCAAAATATGAGATGGAGAAGATGTTAATGGCTATTGAAAAGTACAAGGTTGCACATATGTTTGTTGCGCCGCCAGTAGTTATAGAATTGGCAAAGCGACCAGAGGTGGTGAAGAAATATGATGTTTCGTCCTTAAAAGAGATTGGATCAGGGGCTGCACCACTGGGAAAGGAAGTGATGGAAGATTGTGACAAATTTTTTGCAGAAGCTGTGATTTATCAGGTTAGTAGAAGATTAAGGCACGTTTGCTATACAGTATTAAACTGCATTAGGACATTATAATTGACTAAATTTCAACTTAGTAATCTTTTTACCTACTGTTTAGTGCAGTCTAGTCCACCATACCAAAATGAATTTGTGGGTTGGCCATAATTTGATGCGAAGTGAAAAAGCTTCTGTCAAAAGTTTAAAGCATTTTTATCAGTTTATGAAGCTAACAAACCACCACTTCCATAAGATTTTTATTCTAAGAACGAAAAGAGTAACATCTAGATGACTAGTACCACTAGTAGAAGTAAGTCCCCCAAGTCGTTTCATTACGAAGGAGTGGAGTGTATACTACTATTACAAGTACTCGAGTCGAACCAACACTTATGACTGGTTTGTAAGAAGAACTGAAGAAGGCTTCCCAATGTACTTATAAGCCTGTGAGGCAAATCTTTCACGAACTACTTGGATTTGAAATAGTCGTTACAACATACCATCTTCAAATTCCATTTTTGAAGTTAGAAAGACAACTTTTGATTGATGCATGATTGATATTGGAATCATTGGAAGCCCAAAAAATTGGTAATTTTTTCTGGGGCTTCGAATGGCAGGGCTACGGCATGACAGAGACTTGTGGGATAATTTCAATAGAGAACACAAAGATAGGTTCTCACCATTCTGGTTCAACTGGGGTGCTTGTTCCTGGAGTTGAGTCTCAAATAATAGATATAAATTCCAAGAAATCTCTCCCACCTTTCCACAAAGGGGAAATTTGGGTGCGCGGGCAAAATATGATGCAAGGTAAATTTCACATTGTGCTGAACTATGACTTATGTAATTATGTACATTATTTATCATTTGTCTTGTTTAATGTTTTATAGGCTATCTCAAAAATCCGAAGGCCACGACAGAAACTATTGATGAACAAGGCTGGGTACGTACAGGAGATCTTGGCTATTTTGATGACGAGGGGCGATTATATGTTGTTGATCGATTGAAAGAGCTTATTAAGTGCAAAAGCTATCAGGTAATTTGATCTCTACTTTAAATTTAAACTTCGTTATTGTATTAATTTTAGGTAACTTCTATACAACTTATTAGAATAGTTACGCTATGTGGTCTATGTTGTACATGAGATTTTCGAGGACTGAAGTGAACTTTAGAAATTGGATTCTCAAATCGTAGTATTAATTCAAATTTGTTCATTTTCATAAGAATTTTACGAAACTAAATCTATTAAATTAAAACTCAACGATGAAGTTGTCATATCCTTCTTCTATTCTTTTCCGTGACGCAGTTGGGTCATTCTAGACTTAAACTAGATACCTCGCCAGTGAAGTAAATCATCACACGTACGGTCCAACCAATTGGTAATATGATAAACAATATATAATATTCAAAAACCAAACTATTACTTAAATCCTACTCGTCTTGTGGTTTTAAGAACAAAAATATTAACCAAATTTGCATAATCTAGTAGTTTAACTATTTCTTTTTCAATTGATAATTTACCAATCACGTGGACTTGTGCTTGTGGACTTGCGCTTGTACAATTGATCCAACATAGTTCATTAAGTACGTCTGTGCACATATTATAGAATAACACTACATAGATATTGCAAGTCAAGAAAACTCGTTATTCCCAAAATGTATGATTGGAAAGTTACGGGTTCAATGAAATATGTAGATTAATTTTAACTTAAAAATTTTATCAACTTTTTGACTTAAATGTTTTGTAAAGATGCTTATAATTACAAATTGTTAGGTGGCACCGGCAGAGCTCGAAGAGCTTCTTCTTACTCACCCCGAAATAACAGATGCTGCTGTTATCCCGTAAGTAGACAGACTCATGCTTTAGCTAAGCTTAAAAATTTACTATACTGCAAAAGTAAAGCCTTTTTGTAGATTCCCGGACGCCGAAGCTGGTGAAGTCCCAATTGCATACGTTGTCCGGTCATCCAACAGCTCACTGTCTCGAGAAGAGGTTAAAAGATTTATAGCAGAGCAGGTAATTAATTAATTTAATTCAGTATATTTTCTTATTTATTTAATCTTTGACAAATGTGTAGTTTTCCCAATACTGATCACAGGTTGCCCCATTCAAGAGATTGCGAAGAGTGATTTTTATCGACAACATTCCGAAATCAGCATCGGGAAAGATTCTGAGAAGGGAGTTGAGACAGAAGACTCTATCGAAACTGTAATCGCGTGTGGGATATAGATCTCACATCGATAAATGATGTTGACAATGATCAATTAATAAAGATTTTGGGCTACTTCTCTTAACAAAGTTGACCTTTTAAGATGGAACTCAAATCTTAACAGAGCCCATTATGCTCTAACGAGCGATTCGATCCTGTTAAAACTCTAAAATGAACACGTGGATTTCAAGATTGTTCTGCTCAAATAAGTCATCATCTTGCGGTGACGTGTTAAGGGATATATATCCCACATCGATAAATGATGTTGACACAGACCAATTAATAAAGATTTTGAGCTACTCCTCTTAATAAGGTTGACCTTTTAAGATAGAACTCAAATCTTAACACTGCATTCCTTTCGGTAAACGAAATTAAAATAAACCAAAACACACAATCCATAGTAGTTTAATTAGGAGTNGAACTCAAATCTTAACACTGCATTCCTTTCGGTAAACGAAATTAAAATAAACCAAAACACACAATCCATAGTAGTTTAATTAGGAGTAAGTCTTGAGCACGAAAAAGAGGAAACGAAAAGAACATAAAAGATATTTGTACTTTGCATCGAACATAACTTTGAGTAGTTCAAAATAATTTGGTATGTTTAAAAGAGTCTTAAGACACCATCCAATTTCTACTCAATTTCACATATATTTGATAGGAATTATTGAACAGTAGTAGATTGTATCAAAGAAGAAAAAAAGTTAAAATTCTATTCACATGCTAATGTAATTAGATTGTATCTATAAAAAAATTACAGAAAGTGACGCGATGTATCTTTTTTTAATTAAAATATCATAGGCTATTTAATTTTTGG
>CAIGRO010132799.1:0-14850 GCA_903798355.1 Fraxinus baroniana
AACTTTCATTTTACAACATTATGTAATTTATACAAAATCGATTCTAAAATTATTTTATTTTTATGTAAAACCTTCCAAATGTCACTTTTTGATTGACTATTTGTACAGTGTGTAAGGAATCTTCAATCATCCCCTCAAACTTTGACAATAGTTAATACGAGCTAATCTCAAATATCTATGCTTAAATTAGAATGAGCTTAATGCGTACACTAAATTGTACTTAAGGACCTCGGAGGTCGGATGTCAACAAATTTCATTTATGAAATTTACATTTGCATTCTTATATAGTTCCTCAATGAACATTTAATAACTCAAACGTATGTACCTATTCTTTTTACATCTCAAAATGTGAGAATGTTAAATATTATACTAGTTTAATCTCTCAAGTTGTGAGAGGGGTTTTATTTTCCTACTCTATCTTTTGAATTTCATGGAATCTTCGTTTTAATAAGGAAATATTATTTGTTTAAATATTTAAGTAGTGTTACGATTGAAAAAAAAATGTTCGAGGGTTTTAAAAAAATTAATCGCCTAGAGCCTCCAAATTTTCGGGGCCGGTCCTGGTCTCCATTGTTTGATAAGTCTTCTAACTTTCTAAATTTTATTGTTTTGAAAAGGTATATATAACTAATTTTTTTACCATTGCTTCGGCATCCACCTTCTCCTTTCACTACCACAGTATGGTATGTAAGATATTATTTAATTTCTTTGAATTTTTTTTAGGTTTGTCGAATGCTTCTAAAGATTTTTTTTTATGACGAATGATTGGAGGTTGTAAATAGGCTGGCATTGAGATGGTGGTGGTGGTAAAATGGGGTAGCATTGATGGTAGCTTTTATTAGTAGTATGTGATGGAGATAAAATGGGGTGGCGTTGATAGTTTTTAATAGTGGTATGATGATGTCATTTTTGGTGATGGCAGTGTAGATTGGTATTGGTAAGAGTGGTGGTTGTGAAAACAAGCGACATCGACGACTATGGTGGTTTTCATAGTGGTAGGTGGCAGAATGTGCGCAACACATTGTGTTGCAAGTGTAACGCTTTTGTTACCATGGCCCTGTCTGCAGCCGATTTTTTGGACCAAAAAATTGATTATTTGATCGTTACATGACAGTCTGGGTCCCATCATTGTGAGTGAGAAGTCAATAATGTCATACTACTGACCCTGCCAACGGTAACAAAAGCAATTAAAATTTGGAGAAAAATTTCTCCCAGACAGGCGCCATAATTGAAACGATGGTGTAAAAAAATAAGAAAGTAACAAGAACAAAATTTTGGTCATAAAAAAGGTTGAATGGTATTTTTAAAAATAGTTGTTTTAGGCTATTTGTGAAACTTTTATTTTTACTAAAATTTCAGCCAGGCCAGGTGAGGACCAACTCCAAGCTAAGGCCCAAGAAGAAGAAATTCAAGAACTTGTGCAAATTCAGCTCACTCAATACAGGGAGGCCACTACTATTTATAGAAGATCAAGCTCAAACTTATTTCAGGACAAGACCAAGTTCAAGCTAAGGCCGACGATAAAACCCAAGATAAAAGCCACGATAAAGCTCGTCCTATTCCAACAGAAAATTACGTTACTAGTAACCATAGACATGTTCTTCTTTTTGTTCTTAGAATGACCCTGTACTAGAATCTTATGTCCAAATCAAGACAGGTCATGAAATAACTTTGTACTGAGCGGCAAGTATTCGATTACAAGGCACATTTTTCTGCTACATACAAACTATCTACATCCTAAATTCTTATCTCTTCCCACTTTACAGAAAGATATTGATTCTATCTCTTGAAATTTCACAAGCTCATCGAATCCACATTTCACGGCTGCAAACTACCTATCTTTATAAAACCCGTGTCCTCAAATCACACCGTCTAAAAGTTTAAATTTTTATGAATGTTTGATTTTCAACACCCCTTCTATCAAAAATGTGATCCTTGCACATGTAATTTCATAGACGAGATTCGTATCTACCGTGTCTAAGATTGAAGATAATCGAGGTTCTTCCTATAAATACTCATATAAGGCTTGACTCTTAGCAAGCCCCAATTCAAAAGCTTTGTTTTCTGCATTTTTATCTCTTTAGTTGACAGTGAAACTATAGCCAGCAAAAATGGCCCTCATGCCCACCCACGGTGATCGAAGGAGGAGCCATATCCACGATCCCATCTATGAGTTACTCGAATACGAAACTCTCCTCATGCCACCACATGCTCCATTCCATAACCAAACAAGGCAACTGCCAAGTCCCAAGATCGAGTGGAAGGAAACCCCGGAGGTATACATGTTCAGAACTGATCTTCAGGGATTCAAGAAAGAAGAAGTAGAAGTGCAAGTGGAGGATTGTAATGTTGAACCACTTATTTATCTGAATATTTTTTGACACGACCTTTTACATGCCAATTTTCTTAAATAGGCAGTGCCAAGATTTTGACTCGAGGGCGGATAACCTTATTTATTTAAATTCATGTCTTGGACAGGTAAAATTGTGAAGATAAGTGGCGAGAGGAAGGCGGGGAAAGAAGAGTTACAAGATGATTGGCAGTACGTTGAGTGCAGCAGAGGCAAGTTTATGAGTGCATTTTCGTTGCCTGAGAATTGTAGAGGTGATCAAGTGAAGTCATCAATGGTTAATGGAGTGCTCACTGTCACTGTGCCTAAGAAGGATGTGAAACACACTCGTCATGTCCAAACTATAGATATTAATGGGTGAAATTTTCGGTCCTATGTATGTGGGAAAGAGGAAGATGTGATGTTAACATTAGTATTAAAGTTCTGCATAATAATCAAGTACCTAAGAATTTACAAATAAATTCTCTTTCTCTCTACTCTCTAGTTCTAGGCAGTTCCTCCATTTTCATTTCTTTACAAGTCGAATTTTTTAATTACTATAAATTTCTAATTACAAGAAGCCTCCCTTTGACTAATTTAAATACTTTATAGATGGTCAAACTTTATTTCTAATCATACATTTAAATGAATCAACAAGTATTATCTACCACTCATTTATATTTATTTATGAACTAAATCATTTATAATTTTCTGTCAAACGGACTATAAGGGTAAATTCTACTTGTGGTAACTATTCGTTCACTTAATCTGAATAAGGTAAAAATACTTCAATTTTATTCAATTGGATAACTATACTTTAATTTGATTTCAATTGGCCAATTTCGTCTTATTCAGTCACTTTGATTGACGGGCATCGATCAATCTAACAGTCAAAAAATGATAATCGTCATTTATTTCACTCAAGCACTACTTATTCCAAGTTATCAACTAACTCTTACGTGAGATGAAAATAATTTATTAACGACACATCAACTGTTTTTGATGTGAAATATGACTGAGTTATCTAATTAAAATAAAATCAAAGTGTAGTACCTAATCAAAATCAAATTAAAGTGGATATATTTGATTGAAATCAAATTAAAGTATAGTTATTCGATTGAACAAAATTGAAGTATATTTGCCTGGTTGACATTAAATGAAAAGATAATTATCAAAAGCAAATTTGCCCCTTTAACATTAACGAATATATTCTCAAACTTGTTTTTGATGATGATATAGAGGAGAGAAACAAAAAGTTAGAAATTGCGGATAAGTTTACTCCTATTATTAAATCACCAAAATTGGAATCAGAAACCAAAGTTCAAACTCCATCATAAGCTGTAAAACTCTCTCGATGAAATGATTTATCTCAGCTTGTTAAACTATTTTAGACCCCTCTCTTTGTCAACAAATGAATAGGCTAATGGCCTCAAGCTTGCCTACTGGTCATATTAAGTTACAGTGTCTCACTTAAGGTTTCGGGTCACCGCTCTTTATGAAAGAATTTAATTGGTTGGTGAGTTAGACTATGACAGATTGTCATGATACTTAAGCATGTGTCCTACGTCATCGCTTCATCTTCTTGATTGGTTGGTTTGGACGATGTTGGTCAATGAGAATATCTTTTATGTCATATCATGATGATGTTTCCATATAACGTCTTCAGTTGTTTGATTCTAATCTCTATCAACGGGGTCTTGGGGTGGATGTTTCAAATTGACATGTCCGGTCTCTTCGACTGGAAGGGTCTTTTTTACCAAGACAAGAAGACCCTAAATTGATCCGACTTGAATTTCAGCTCGATTCTGACATGACAACATAATTATACACGCGAGTCTTCTAAATAGCCCTAAAAAAAAGCCCAAGAAACCCCAGTTTGGCCAAATTTTGACTTCCTAATCAAATTGGGAAGTTGGTCCCGGCAGTGCCACCCTTGGTACATTGTTTATTTTATTTTTTTGAACCGCTGGCATGTATCAAGAACCTGCACGGTTGCCCCTACCTATTATCTTAACGCACACGCAGGTGCAATTTCCTAAATCTTGCATTTTGATCCCTGAGCTTCTGCCTCTTTCCATATAAGTCCTTGAACTTTTCTAAGCATTCATGTTGTTCCCCAAAAATCTTGAATTCTTTCAATTGACTTCTAATTCCGTCCAATTGAGTGCCCATAAGTTCTCAGCCTTCGCGTAATACCATCCTTCGATCAAATCAACGTCCAAAATCTCTTCATTTTGATTTGTTCACCATCAAATTGGAAATTTTACCTAATAAAACAAAGAGTACACTAAAATAAGTAGAAAATCGTCCATTTAATCAATTTTAGTTTAACGACCTAATTAAACTTGTAAAATACACTTGAAAGTATAATGATTCGGCACAACCCGTCTTTATATAGAGTGAATTGTATTAGTATCTACATCACTCTATAATTGCATGATAGTTTACGGCTATCAATTTCCTCACAAGGAATGTTGCCGATTACTAGATTGCTTGCAAACAAGTGATGCTAAATTCCCTGCAAAAAGAAAAAGAAAATGCCTTAGCTTGCTTGTTGACTCGTACAAAAGAAAATGCTTCTTGTCCCACGCTCCTTAGATGTCGTAAAATCAATCCCAGGACCGAAATCACAAACCTATCTGCCCGTAATAACATGGACCAAAATGCTCTCCCACTACACCACAACCACAACATCACTTCCGCTCATCCACCGCCACCGCCACCTCACTACTACCACAAGCCATCTCTCTTGCACTTCCACTGGGGCAAAGACGCCGAAATCCTCTTCTCCGGTTGGCCCGACAATCATTCGGGCATGTATGCATTGGCTCTAGTATTTGTTTTTGTTCTGGCTGTTTTGGTTGAATTTCTGTCAAACCTTAATCTTGTCAAACCTGGGTCAAACCGGGTCGCGAGGGTTTTTTTCCAGACTGGGTTCCATGGAATTCGAGCCGGGTTTGCATATATGGTGGTGTTGGCTGTGATGTCTTTCAATGGTGGCGTTTTCATTGCAGCTGTTTTGGGCCATGCAATCGGGTATTTGATTTTCGGAAGTCGAATCAGTAAGAAAGATTCCGGTGTAGCTTAATTGCGACATGGAACCGGATCCTGGAGAGAGATGAATATGATAGCTTCGCTCCACCAATTAAATTCATAAACCCACAATTTGTTCTTGCAATATAAAATAATAGCTTGACGATGTCCGTTTGTTCACAATTTATGAGCCATTTTTTTACACATGATTGATTCATTCAATAGATAATAAACACGTTACAAAATAAAAAATACTACGAAAAGTATATCCTATATGATGTTCATTCATATATATGTGTACTTGTGTTCTCGAGTTAAATCCAACTAATGAGTCATTATTTTCATAATAAAATAAAGAAAATACTATCTTCAATGATCTCAAGTAATAGGACAAAGTGCATGGGATAATCAATCATCCATGCAGTTATTACCAAGAATTGCTTGGCTTCAACGTTACCTGTAAATGTTTATATACGCTAATGATGAAAGTGATTAATATTGGAATAAGCAATTCTTGAGATCAGTTCACAACTTCTGTCCCAAGCTTCCATTTTAACCATTTGTTTGTATCCTAATTGTAACTACTTATAAGTAACTGAAGCAGGCCAAGAATTTAGCTCAGAATAAGCAATTCTTGAAATCAAACTACTTATAATCTCCAATTCAAAATAATTCATAAAACCCTGTTTCCCATGAATTTCCAAGGATATCCCCCCTCAAACTTCTGGAATTCCTATGTAATGAGATTGTTCCCAGGATGGCCATGATCACCAAACCCTAACTGATTATTACTGGTTCTCTCTTTCTGGCGTTTCTGCTGGCTTTCACTGCAGAATTTTGTTCACTGTATCCAATTCACAAGCAAACTGATTCAAAAGTTGCATTGTTGCCGGAATGCGATTCCTTAAAATATTTATGTCATCACCACCGATTTCATGTTCTTTCTGGCCACTGTAGCCGGCCATGGAATTGGAAATCTTGTTGGGAAGTTGTATCAGTATCAGATTGAACAGGCGATGGCTCCACCACAAAGTGAAGATAGCTTTGAAGTTACAAAAGTTTGATATAAACGTTGCTTTTATTTAACAGTCAACATTTCTGTCTTTTCACCTTGTTAAAATACATTATTCTAACACTTACCGTATCTGCAGTCACCGGATTGTGTAGTTTGGGGACCACAAGATTGTTGTAACTATATCGATTCTTCACGTGTAATTGCTACTTTTTACTTGCTCCCTACTCCAGCATTTTGTATATATTGTTGGCATCGTAACCTTGTAAATTAATTAATTGAGCTTTCATCTTTTGCTCCATTTTTACTCAGTTACAGTTAAAGCTTCTCTTCCTATGAATTCCAACTTGGTATTAGAGCCTTATAGTTAACACCGGATCTGATGATAACACACAATCAGCATAGCCAACTACCAGCAATCAGATGCCTTCAATGGTGGGAGGAAATCAATTGCAAACTCTTGGAATTAGCCTAACTCAAGCGAGACTTAACCGAAACAACTTTATGTTATGGAAAAATATGGTGATGTCAATCATCAAAGGTCACAACCTGGAAGGATTCATCATTGGAAACAAAAGCTGCCCATCTGAGTTCCTAGCTACACAAACCACTGGCTCAACTGGGGTCACAATCGAAATGGCTCCAAATCTTGAGTATGGAAATTGGGTGTCAATAGATCAACTAACGATGGGTTGGTTGTACTCCTCAATGACATCAGAAATTGCAATGAGAGTCATTTGATCATCTAAGTCTTCTAAACTCAGGAACGTTGTCCAAGAAAGTTTTGGAGCCATGAATCGATCGAGGGTTACCTTCATTGTCAGTGAACTTCAGAGAACTAGGAAGGGAGCAATGTGTGTTGATTAGTACCTCAACACTATAAAACAACTTGCAGACAATCTTGAAATTGTTGGCAAAGTCATTCATCGTGCTGATCTTGTTACTCAAGTGCTTGCCAGTTTGGATAAAGAATATACTCTTATAGTAGTGCAAATAAATAGCACGGAATCCATATCTTGGCATGAATTGCAATCAGTGCTCATGACTTATGAAAGAAGAATTGAGCATCTTAACTCTCTGAAAAATGGTTTAACCTCAGTCAACTTAAGTGAAGCTTCTCCAATTTCATCCATAGCTCAAATATTAACAAAGGAAGTAGGTTCAACTATGCTGGTAGAAGCAATAGCTATAGAGGAGGCAGGAGTAGAGGTAGAGGAGGTAATAGACTATTTGTTAACAAAGGTGCATGCCAAATCCATGGTTTGAACAATCACACAGTAGCTAAGTGTTTTTATCGGTTTGATGAAAGATCTGACTGAGGCACTTGAGTATGGTGGTAAGCAAAAACTTTTTGTTGGCAATGATAATAAACTTCATATCTCTCACAATGGCACAAATCACCTCAATACACAAAATAATAAGTCACTAGTCCTTAACAATGTCTTGTTAGTTCCCTCAATCAAGAAAAGTCTGCTAAGTGTTTCACAGTTAACTCCTGATAATAGAGTATTCATGGAATTTCATTCTGACTCTTATGTTATTAAGGACAGGGAGACCAATGAGGTGCTGCTGAAAGGGAGAATTAAAGATGGACTGCATCAAATTGAACTACCTAATCAAGTTAACCAGTTTCCTATCTCAAAGTCTATTCACTCAAATAAATCTAGACCTTCTATTTTTGTTGCTAAGTCTAAAGATGCCATAAAGTATAAGTCTAATTTAGAATTGTGGCACATGAGGCTTGGACATCCCTCAAAATCTGTAATGTCCCAAGTCCTTCAACTCTGTAATGGAAAGCTTAAAGTGATTGAAGTTGATCGTTTTTGTGATGCCTGTCAACTTGGTAAAGCACACTCTTTACCTTTCAAAATTTCAACCTCACACTCATCATCACCTCTTGAACTTGTTCACACTGATGTCTGGGGTTTTGCACCCCTTCAATCAACATCTTTTTCAAGTATTACATCATATTAATTGATAATTACAGCAGGTTCACATGGATATATCCTATGAGGAACAATTCTAAAGCCCTGATTTCCTTCATCCAATTCAAAAATTTAGTTGAAAATAAGTTCAATAAGACAATCAAAACTCTTCAATCTGATTGGGGAGGAAAATTAAGAGCATTTACTGAATTCACTCTACAATCATGTATTCACATGAGGTTTTCCAGTCATTACACTTCATCTCAGAATGGGAAAGCTGAAAGGAAACAATGCCACATAATTGAAATCGGTCTAACCTTTCTTGCTCAAGCCAACATGCCATTGCACTACTGGTGTGAGTTATTCCATACTGCCACCTATCTCATTAACAAACTGCCCACACCTGTTCTTCAAATGAAATCACCTTGTGAAGTTCTAAATGGGGAACAACAAGCTATAAGTCACTCAAAGTTTTTGGATGTGCTTGCTTCCCTTGTCTAAGACTTTAGCAGTCTCACAAGTTCAGTTTCCATTCTACTAAATGTGTCTTCATTGGATTTAGCAATTCCCATAAATGTTATAAGTGTCTTAGCTCTACTCACTAATAGTTCAACTCAACCAACAGTATCTTAAAGTCCTATTCAACTAGAGGAAATTGAAACTGAGACACACTAGAGGTTAATGAGAATGGAAGTGCAGAGATTAGACATGAGCATATTGAAAGAAAAACTCATGAAGACACTGCAGGCACTGAGGCAGAAGAAACTAATCCCAATATTCAGACAAATTAGGAAGAATCCAGAACTGATGAAGAAACTCATGAAGATACTGGATGTAATACTCTATGATTACCAGAAGTAAAGCAGGCATTTTCAAACCTAAAGTGTACACCACTCTTTGCAAAGAATCTAGAACTGAACTAAGTAAGGCAGAACCCAATGATATATCTGAAACACTATCTGATAAGAACTTGAAAGCAGCTATAGAAGATGAGTTTAAAGCTCTGGTAAGGAACAAAACCTGGACATTAATGTCAACCTTGTTCAATCAAAGGTCATAGGAAACAAGTGGGTTTTCAGACTTAAAAGAGATATTGAAGGAAAAATTTTGAAGTACAAGGAAAGACTTGTTGCAAAGGGTTTTCTACAAACTTCAGGCATTGATTATCATGAAACCTTTAGTCCAGTAATAAAGGCTTCCACACTAAGAATAATCCTGTCACTTGCTATGTCTAAAGGCTGGAGTGTTAGACAAGTTGATATTAATATTGCCTTTCTTAATGGAAGGCTGAATGAAGTAGCCAGACGGCTTCATTGACAAAGCCAATCCAATCCTTATTTGAAGTCTTGAAAAGGCTCTTTATGAAATGAAACAAGCCCTTAGGGCGTGGTATGAAAGCTTGAAAGGGACATTTCTAGACTGGAAGTTCATCAAGTCCAAGGCAAATAATTCCTTATTCTTTTACATGAATGAAAGGCAAATAATTTTTTGTTTTGTGTATGTTGATAATATAGTTATCACTGGAAATGATCACAAGTCACTGCAATACTTCATTGACAAGCTTAAATCACTGTTTGCATTGAAACACGTGGGTGAATTGCATAATTTTTTGGGGATTGAAGTGAGGAGATGTGAATCTGGGATGCATCTCACTCAGGCTAAGTACATCAAGGATCTGCTGAAAAGGTTCAATTTTGAACACCTTGAACTCTGTGAAACGCCTATGACAATGGGAAAGATTATCTCCAAGAATGATTGAGAGAAAATGGTTGATCCATTTTTTTTCAGAAGTGCAATAGGTGGACTTCAATATCTTGTTCATACACAACCTGAAATTAGCTTTGCAGTGAATAAGCTAAGCCAATTTCTTCAAAGCCCTTCAGATATTCATTGGAAGGCAGTGAAAGGATCTTCAAGTATTTGAAAGGCATAACTGAACAAGGCCTTTGGATTCAGAGAAGTGAAAACTTGAACATCATCAGTTATATGAATGTTGATTGGGCCTCCTGCCCTGATGACAGGAGATCTACAGCCGGCTATTGCATTTTTCTAAGCGACACCTTGGTTGCTTGGTTTTCAAAGAAACAACAAGTGGTTGCTAGGTCCGGTGCTGAATCTGAATATAGGGCTCTAGCATTAGCCTCTGTTGAGATAGCTTAGAATTGAGTCACTTCTTAAGGGAATCAAATTGAGGCCTACTTCACTCCCAATCTAAGTGCTAGTGCTCTAGCTTCCAACCTAGTTTACCATGTTCGAACTAAACGCGTTGAACTTGATATACACTTTGTGGGAACAAAGTTTTTGAAGGCAAATTGAAGATCAATACATTCTTTTATCTGATCAGACTGCAGATTTGCTAACAAAACCTTTATCTCATTCCAAGTTCTTGTTTTTTAAAGACAAGCTTGGAGTTAGTTGATATAACTCCAGCTTGAGGATGGATGTTAAAATACATTATTCTAACACTTACCGGATCTGCACTACACTCACCGGATTGTGTAACACTTATCGTATCTGCACTCACCGGATTGTGCAGTTTTGGGACCACTAGATTGTTGTAACTATATTGATTCTTCACGTGTAATTGCTACTTTTTACTTACTCCCTACTCCAGCATCTTGTATATATTGCTGGCATTGTAACCTTGTAAATTAATTAATTGAGCTTTCATCTTTTCCTCCATTTTTACTCGGCTACAGTTCCGAATTTCAACTCGCCTTTGTTCGGTATTGATTAAAATCAAGATTTTAATTAAGTCAAAGTCAACAATTACTTTTAACCACACATTTCGTGGGACCTATACTTTTTTAACCACACATTTTATTTACTTATATTAAAATTTACTAAAAATCTGATTTTAATTAACACCAAACAGATATGTGTATATACCATGCTTGCATGTAATTATTGAAGATAAGTAAATAAATTGTTTCATTATCGATCAACACATTTTTGTAAGAAATATATACAAAAATTTAGCTTTTGTATTCTTTAATTAATTTTGTTTATGGCTATCCAATGCTATATATAAACATGAACCAAATTTCATGTTGTTTACTGTTTTTAAGTTGTTTTCAAATTTCACTTATGTAAAATACGCAACAACTTATTTGGTTTGCTGTTTTTATAAATTTTTGAAAACAACTATAATATAAAATTCAAAGCGCATTCTAATTTTTTCGAGTGTTTCATTGAAACTAAATTTCAAAAGTTGAAAAAAATTTAAAAAATCTAAAAATATAATTCTAAAATCTAAAAAAAAATATTCTGAAAAATAAAACATTAAATTTTTTCAGAGAAATAAAAATTATAAAAATAAACCAAGCTCTTAATGGCTATTTATATAAAAATTATAAATAAATATATTTAAATAAGACAGATAAAAATCCTCAGTCCATATCATTATTTTTTAATTTTTAATTTCCATGTTTTTTTGTCTCAATTTATTGTTTATTTAATTTTGTAGCGAAAAAAAATTGATAATATATTTATGTAAAATTATTCTATTTTACTAAATAATCAAAATTTATGAAATAAAATGTTTCTTTTTTTAAAAAAAAGGTCTCAAAATTCGAAATCAAATATTTTTCTATTTTTCTGTTTTGAGAAAATTTTTTATAAAATGACAAACCAAATACAATTTTAATAATCTTAAAACAAACACTAAAAAAATGAAAATGAATACAAAACTCAAAACTCAAAATTGAAATACAAACCAAATGGAAGAATATATACAATTACAAAAACACTTTCGTAATTTGCCAGAATTACTTTAAGCATATCCAATGATAGTATAAAATAGATATTAGATTTTCAAAGTGGCCGTAAATTAATCAACCTTGATGAAGAGATGCAAATGAGATACAAATTGTATTTTTAAGCAGAAAATGTAAAATAAAAAAGGAAAATTTACATCTTTTTTACGTTTACAAGAGGCAAAAAGTGAATTTATATTAATTTTTTCCTTTCAAAAAAGTCTGACAAAATGTTTTAAGAGATCAACATGAAATTTTGAAATATAAAAGTTGGACAATGACATAAATAAAATAAGAAATAACTAAGGAACTGTCTAACCATCCAGGGTATGACAATGCCAACTATTTATATTGGGATAAATCCATTTGTATATAAATTGATGACAATGAAGGTTGACAACCTCTCACATGTGTGTGAGTCCCGCGTGATTAAATAATTTCAAAAAAAAAAAAAAAAAGTGAGCCCCCCATTGTGAGCGTTCAGTCAACCTTTATTGTCATCCATTTCGGTGCATGTTGTAAGCAAGCAACTCGCCTACAACGTTAATTTTACGTGCAGTAAATTAAAATATTCATACATTATTAACACATACAAGTAAATTTAATCTGAACCGTCTCAAAATAAAAATGTTTTCATCCCCTTCAATTTGTCATCCTTGACATTCAGTAATACGAGTGATAAAATGAGTTCGATGATGGGGTTGTCCCGCTTGCACAATTTAAAGATGACTGACCACATCGCGGAAAAAATAACTATTTAAAAAATCAAACGGGAAAATTCAAAAAATCAATATTCAAAATATCTTTTTTCTCTAATTTCTCTTTATAATGGCATCAAATAGCAGCTTAGGAATTGTTTGAAAGAGCTTTTGATAAAAGATTTATCAAGTTTTGACAAAAGTTGACGAAATCTATAAAAGTTGTGAATCCTTTCAAATATGGAAAAAGTCATAGAAACAGGGTCAATGACCCATTGCAAACAGGGGGCGCCACTTTTTGCAATGGTTCATTGACCCTGTTTCTATAGCCGGGTTCTTCAAATATTTGGTTAATTTTGAAGTGTGATTGATTTAAAAGTTGATGAAATTTTATCTGGTGATAATTGACTCTTATATCTTTCCTCAATGATGTATATATATATGTGTGTAAAGGGAAATTTATTATAAAAACCAAAAGGAAAAGAAAAATAAAAGTAAAAGTAAAAGCAAAAGGAAAAGGAAAAGCAAAAGATAATCACGTAATTCTCAAAATTCATTTGACAGGATTTTTGTTCTTATAATATAAAAGAACTTTTTGTGAAAGCTATCTTAACCAATGTTTAAAAACTAATTTTACAAGAGCTTTTTCTTATGGGAGAGCTTTGTTGGGAAGTCATATCGAGTCAATTTATTTTTAAAAACTCTTCTAAAAAAAAAAGAAAGGAATTGTTATAAAATTAATCAAATAGTTTAAAAGCAATTTTAAATCTTAAAAGTTCATTTTAACTTCTTAATTAAAGTCATGTTAAACGGGTCTTTAGATAAATATTATTATTATTTTTTAAACTTGTCCAAGTTCATTGAATTTATTTAAAATTTAATAAATTTAATTCCATGCAAAGTGACGTAGCCCCCAAAACCGAATTCCAATTGGCAGATATAAATTAAAAGTTGGGCAAATAAAAAAGGGTTAATCTTTTCACAATCTATGTCATATCCTCTTTTTTTTCACTCCTATATATGACTAATCTACCACAATATAAACTCAGAATTAATCCGAAATCTTTCTTAATTTTGTCTAATTGACAAGCTAATTTTTCACTTCTCTTTCCAAGAAATGTCTCATGAACATGACCGTGGTAACATGTCCGTGTCAATGCCAACACCGACATCTTCTAGTTCAGTGTATAATCATAGTATGAACATGAAACACAAAACCATGCACATGAGCTTTTTCTGGGGTAAAGACGTTGTGGTACTTTTCCAAGGATGGCCAGACGACCGGCTTGGCATGTACATATTGGCTCTAGCCTTTGTGTTTTTGCTTGCAGTTGCAGTTGAAGTCTTAGCTGTGTCTCCACCCGCGAAGCCTGGGGCACATCCGGAGTCTATTGCTTTGATTCAGGCCAGTGTTTATGCAGTTCGAATGGCTCTTGTTTACTTGGTTATGCTCTCTGTTATGTCCTTCAATCTTGGCATCTTCATTGTAGCTGTGGCCGGCCATGCCCTCGGCTGTTTTCTAGTCAAATATCGCGGCACTTCACATGGCTTCTCAGGCTGAGGCCATTTCAAATGCAATTCCTAAATTTTAGTACTAAAGAAAACGATGATACACCTCGTACGTGTTCGTGTTATCGTGCATATGGTTTTCTTTGTTTTTGTCTGTCCATATTTCCCAGTTTTGTATCTGGTTCCATTTTGCAGGCTTCAGTCTTAGACAAACGTGTTTATTTGAACCCCATTTTTATTTTTATTTTTGCCAAAAGTGGACTTTGGAATAAAGATTCGAAGGAGAATATGTGGTTAAAAGAATTATATTTGCATGTAATATTAATTTATTAAGAATGTGTGATTGAGAATAAGAGAGAAAAAAATGTATTTTAAAAATAATAGGACCTAACGTGGGCTAAATATCATTTTAGTCAAAATGATCGAATATCGGAAACTTATTCGTGTGCAGGTGGGATATACTGAGCACTAAATCCACTTCGAAACCAGTGCTTGCATTTGAAATGGAGCATAGTTCACGAATCAAAATATTTCATTCTCGTCTCTAGAGACATAGTATTTGGTCATTTTATTTTGAATAATGTTACTT
>CAIGRO010132815.1:0-10056 GCA_903798355.1 Fraxinus baroniana
TAATTGGGCTAAATATTTAAATTGATCCGACCCATTATTTATTTATTTATTTATTTATGTCTACAGGCATGTCCTTGCCTAACGAGGTCCCTCTCTTGAGAAGTAAGCCCCTACCAACTAGCTCCACCAATTTATCAAAATTTAGGTTGGAGCCAACGTATAGGTCCTCAACACCGTCCTAAAAAATTGGGTACAGAGGCAGACACATACCTACCTTAAATAGATATTCACTAATAGACACACATCCCGACCTCGGATAACAAGAACGTTCGTGGGCCCTGAGCATTAAGAGTTCTATTGAATCTGGGATCCTATATTTCTCCCTAATTTCGACCAACTTCTCAGGGGTCACACTAGATGCGCTTTTCGTAGCCCCTCCACCCTGCCTCATAATCAATGTGCTCTTTACTCATGGCCCACAAACCCTTCACCCAACCCACTAGGTATTGATTATTTCCCAACATGTACGAGGGTGACCCTAGACTTAAAAGCCACAGCTTGAATATATCCCCAACATTGGAACCAGAAGCCATTGAAATTCTAAAAAACAAGATGGATAAATTAATAGAAAATGGTTGACAAGTAAAGAGTTACCTAATTGAAGAAGAAGATGAAGCTTTAAGAACACAAGGATCACCGAATGATAGAAATGGCTGGAGGATTTTAGAGTACAAAAAAATTCAAGAGTTTTACAGAGGTAAAAAAACCACTAAAATGGCAAGAGTTTGGCTTTTATCGGCAAAGACAGCGAAGCACAGTAGCTCCAAAGACCTAACCATGGCAGGAAAACATCCACCCCAATAAAGAAATATTGCACAAAAAGAAGTCCATGCATAATATAAATAATCATACATGGACTTGGGGGACTATCGTTATACCTCACCATCGAGGCTCCACATGAAGCCTACATGGCATCCCACGTGGAATAGCAGGATGACACTCCTCTCCGAAGTGGTGAAGTCCAATTAACAAAGCCCTTTCATTGATGCTCTTCTCCAATGTGGAGAAGTCCAGTACCAAAGCCCTTTTGCCAAAGCGATAGTCCTTGGAGGTTTAATCTGAGGCTCAATCATAAAATGGAATGACCCATCTCCTTTGAAGATCTTTTATTGATATAATCTCATTTGAATGATTGATGTAATGAAAAATATGTCAATAACTTGTGAGCATAAGTTATAAGGTGGTTGCCTTTGTAAGAACCTTAAATATACCACATGCTAGTGAGGTTAAAGTGATGTCTAAGATAGAATGTTTCGATTTAGGAGATAAAGCCATGTTCTCCTCATCAAATGGATGGCATCTTATGTGTAACACTATAAATACCTCCCTCTTTGTATCATTTAAGGGTAATGAAACTATATATATTTAAAACTATAATTCATCTCCTATTTGGTTTTATCACTCAATACTGTTTGAGTTTGATGCTTAGTTTTAAGATTTTTGTTTGCGGCTCAGCCCCGTATATGCACGAGCTCGACTAGTGCTTGTTTATAACGAGCCGAGCTTCTGCTCGACTCGTTACTCGTGAGCTGAGCCGAGCTTCAACTCGCGAGCTCGCGTGTTTTTTTAATTAAGATAAACATTTTCTTTAAAAAAAATTAAGATAAACCCTCCTCCTTTATCCAAGTTTGAGACCGGCGACTTCAAGTTTGAGTAGGTGGAGTTAAAAACTTTACACGAACAACTTGTTACATATACAGTTTTTTTAAAAATTAAAAAGATATTATAAAATAAATTCTTTTGATTAATATGGTTAAATTAAATATTTCTTACTTAACAACATGCAAGTTTGACATATTTATCTTAATGTCGAAAATGATCGTCTTGTCAGTCATTCACGCACATTAATTCACGCACATTAATGCTTTCAAAATATCTTCTTTCATTCGACTCATGTCCTCAAACATAACCCTCTTACCTGTACTAAAAGCAGACTCCGAAACTACAGTGTTAACTCGGTGTTAGTAGATCTTTTGCCATCGTCGTTCATACTTTCGCCATAATTCAATTACTTCTTCTGAACTTTTCTTAATTGTTTTTGTTATTAGGCATATTATGATTGAAGTAATCAATTAATTCAGCAGGCAATGCATTTGGATTTGCATCTGATATTTGATTAGATGTAGTAGACAAACTATTACTAGATAAACCACATGCATTTGAATTACATCTATATGAGTTAGTGCCTTCAAATAAAGTTAATAATTTAGCATCATCTTCTAGTATATCAATGGGAGGAGTAGGTGCAGAGGGTGCTCGATTAATATTTACACATTCGTTTTACATATGATTCATACATTTCACATAAAGTTTGTTCTAAATTTCTATAAATGATAAGTTTATTAAAAGTTAAACCTCTTGAAGTCTGATCAATTACAAACTTAGAGCCCAATAAATTATATTAGGGGTCCATAATGCAAGCTAAAGGAAATAACATAAGTAAGTATTCACAATATTTTCTAAACTTTAATTTCACGGAATATATAATTGTACTAAAATCGAGATCATTTTTATATCTATGAAAAGTCCATTTCTAATATGTCTATTGTTATAAAATTTAGTTATTAAATGTTCAAAACCTTCGCATAATTTTAACAATAAGTAAGTGGAGTTCCATCTATACCCCATGTTACTAAAAAATGTTTTCGTATTCGTCACCTCAAATTCGGCACAAAATTCCTCAAATGCTTGTTTTCTACTAAGTGAAATCGTGATATACACTAGTGCATCTCTAATTCTTCGAATTTCATTCTTAATATGTCTCAAACCGTCCTGCATTATTAAATTAAAAAGGTGGCACACACATCAAATATGAAACAAATAACCACCGAAATCGGGTTGTAGTACTCTGCACAATTTATCGATAACTACCTTATTAATACTAGCGTTGTCGAATGTAAATGAGTGACTTTTACTCTCGCAATTATGTTTTCTAATAATGTTCATAATATTGTTATATATGTTATTAGCGTTGTGAGGAAACTCAATAATTTCAAAAGCAATAATTTTTTTATACATACACCGAAGTGGGTCTACGTAGTATCCAATTGCTGCTATATAATCTTTTTTATTAATCTCTTCCCATATAACTGAAGTTAAAGATATAACACTCCCATATTTTTCTAAATCAGTAATCAATAGTTTTTTTGTATGAAGAGAATATTCAATTGTGTCTGAACGGAGTGTTTCGACTTACCCTAACGTACCTCAGTTGAAGATATTCTTTCACGTACGAGAGCAGCAGCAACGAACTTCACCATTCCCTTTTAAGCTTTCTCCTCTGAATACATCCATGTAGAAAGTCATGTAGCAGTAGAAATGGTGCCTGGATCACCAAAATTATAGTTACGTTTGACCGATAGGAAGAAGTCTGTGTATGGCCGCACACGCTTTATAGTGACGATTGAGGTGGGTGGTTTCAATGCATTTTTGCCATACCAGTCGTTGTTGACAGTATTTATATACTGCTTTAGATTCTGCAACTCCATCGACCACATGGCCTATTTGAATCAATTTAAAATGATCTCAACGGTTTGCCTGCTTTTTTCCCTTCGCTTCCCTCTTGCATCAGGAATATCTAATTCATGTTCATCCTCCCGTTCCGCCTCGAAAACATTAAAGTCATCCAAATAAATTGGATTACTACTTCCATGAGCATCAAAATCCAAAATATTTTCGGGAATGGGAACTTTGTTTAGACCAGCAAATTCATTCCGGAATTGACTTTGCAGCATGATAGATGTTTCACCTCCGATATCAAACAAGCCTTCAAAAAATGAGGGTGGCTCCATTTGTGAATTGATATAAAATGTATGGTTAGTAACAAATCAAGAATTGAAAGAAAGTTGACGTGTAAGATTGTAATTGAAAAATTGTAGAAATTGAATGAAGAAGTAGTATTGAGAAATGAATGTAGACTATATAGTAGTCTAGAAGATAGATTATAAAGTCAAGATTATAATTTATAATGTAAAATGCAGAAGAGATTAGAGAGAAGAGAGTGAGAGTTGAGTGAGAAAAAAGGAGAATGGGATGGGTATTTGTAGCCAAAAAAGAAAGGAAAAAAATTAAAAAAAATTAGTGACCGTTTCGGTCACTAATACAAATAGGCGAGCCACGAGCTAATTACGAACCCACAAGCCGCTCGTGCGGACGCGAGCTGAGCCTAGCGAGCCAATCTGCTTAGCTCGGGTTCGGGCTTGTCTTTTGACAAGCCCAAGCGGCTCACGAGCCTTATTTTCATGAGCGACGAGCCTGAGAATCTCATGAGTTGTATTTTCACGAGCTGAGCGGTCAAGCCGACAAGCCGCTCGGCAAGTTTGCCACCTCTATCTTTATCTCGCGTCATAAAGCTTCTCCCACTCCCAAACCAGAATATTTTGTCGAATAGTGATCTGTCCAAGATTGTTGGAATTAGCTTGTAGGACGTGAGTGGGAACGTATCTGTTGTCCATGTGTGCATACAAAAAATGATGCCAACATATTGCTCTTGAAGAATCGATAATAAAATACAATGTATTCTCGAAGTAGAACATGTGTCGAAGAATATATCACGTGTAATTTATGAATTAATGTTATCCCTAAATGAAAACATACGACTTATCATGTGGACATTGATTATTAAATGATTATATAATATTTAATCATATTTTTCGAAATTAAATAATTGAATTATATCTTGTATTGAACCAAAAGTTCAATTTGTTTGGCATGACCAGTTAGATCATCACTGGATCAATACTGATGAAAAATTAAAAATTCAAATGGACATTCAACGAAGAACCGGAAAATTCTTCAATTCAATGAATTTCTTTATATTATTTATTCTTTTTATCGATAATTGATCATTCAACATTACTAGCTAAAATAGGGACTGATTTCCTATATTTCTTAAAATTAATCGAGGTGATAAATGAGCATCATCATCCTCCACATTGATCATCTAGATATTATTCGTATTTAATAAATTTGGTACATCTACTAGATGGTTACATTTATATGCATTTATTGACCAAAGAGATCAATAATATCTCACACATCAGCTTTAAATACTCCAACTTGAATTAACATCTTAGAGGACAATTAGTTCATATGATATTTGATGGTACGCTTGAAGAGTGATGATATTCGATTATAATATAAAAATCTCCAAGCAAAAATGGAGTAAATAATAAAGATGGTCTCATTAAAGAGACATATGCGCTTGATGAGTAATTAGACATAATAAATTATAAAACACCAAAAGAAGTTCGGGTACTTGAAATATCGAAATATCGAAATCTAAATAAATTATGTCCGCATGGGAAAAGAAATAGAATCAAAAAATAAAAATTGTCGACAATATTTTTGTACATAATGTACTGCTTTATATTATGAATAGCGAGAATATCGGAATAAATTAATTGAAGTATATCGATTGAAGAAGTTATTAGCCAAATAAATGGGCGCAATCCCAACAAATTGAATTTACTAGAGAAACTTGAAGTTCTCGATATACGGTCTGAATACTTAAAAGGTGTATACTTAAATCAAAATCGTCATCGCCAAAAGCTCTTTTACATGAAGCAAAAATAGAAACAAAAGTCATGTCAAACAGACCTTTAATTGGATCATGCGACAATTTTTATCTTATGCTGACATAATACCAGTCTTCATTTAGTGAGATCTTGTGAGGCCGATTATGCAAGCTGCATAGATGATACAATTTATTAAATTTACACGATGGCAGCCAGAGTTGTTTCAATGGAAAAGTATCAAGTAGACAGCTCACTTGATCGCGAGGATAGGGTATGTGATTTGTTATGAACTTATTCTTAGGCACAACTTCTATTGCCAAGCAATCGAAGTTATCTCAAGTATTTGATAACTTGAAGAAAAACTTAATTTTAGATTGTACCATCTGACCGCGAATTTTAAAAAACAACAAAGTAACTTTTCATATAGCTTCTCCAATTATTTATATTTTAAATTTAATTAATTCCTTTTTGAACTAGGTTTATTGATATTCCAAAAACAATGCATTAATTTCATCATTTATATTTACTGGAATATTTTTCTACTATATGGACTATCATTTGTTTTGTGAAGTTATAATTTTTGAGATTTAATAGATATTAATTTTTTTTTCCTTCAAAATAAGTATAGTGAATACATTTGTCCAAGAAAAGTAAAAGTAATTGAAGACTTGCACTAGTCATTAAAATAAGTATAGTGAATACTTGACTCAGACAAGTCAAGTATAAATTGAAGACTTGGACTAGTCTCAGCTGGGAGTCAAATATGAACCAAAATATGAATTTACCTCTAAAATCAGACAAAGAATCTTGACAGATTGTCAAAGAAAATGATGTTTCACTGCCTGAAGTGAAGCTTCCTTCAGCAAATATATGATTTTCTTTCTCAAAAGCATCTAACCAGAGAAGATGACAAGAAATCAGTACCATCATCTCAGTCATTTATTAGATAATCGGATAGAAGTTTCCACCAAATTGTAGTAGTCAGCCAAACAAATTAAGCAACTTTTTGGCGCTTCAAAAACCACTAGTCAGTATAAGTTAACAACCCTCAAAGCGAATTACTTAAATTTAAATTCAGAGAAGATGACGAGAAATTAGCAGCAAAACTCACATTAGCTATCTCTTACATTCATTAGAAAACCAGTAAAAAATCTCAATCAAAACGAATCACATTCGTACCAATGAAGCTTCTTTGATTGCATACTGTCTCCTCCAGTTATTCTGCCAACCATGTGAAAACAATCTCAAGTTAGTTATCCTCGAAGTTGGGAGCAAATCATATACATTTCCAGATGGAATAAGGTGAATTTAAAAAACTGTACTTTGTGAAAAATCTTAAGCAAGCCAATATCTGGGAACATAATCCGAGTGCCCATGAGCTTCTTGTTTGCAGTCGTTAGCATTCTTCAACAGTTGTGCAGCACAGGATAAATTTACTAGAAACAGGGTTAATTTTTTACCCTAATGAATGAAGTTCTATAATGTAACTGGAAAGTAATTTGAATGAAAAGAAAGAGATGCCAATATCCTTTCCTTCTTGAGCTGAACTGAATCAAATCTTTTTGTGCTAAAAATTTGTTGATACATCTGTACAGGTATTTTAAAAATCTTCAGGAGCCAAATTTAATTCCACGAGGAATACAATAAAAAGTTCTGCTTTCAAATAAATGAATTACACAGAGAGACTAGTAAGAACTGTAGGATTAGCATTGAAATTAACTGATTCAAATTACCAAACATTTGGGATGTAAATAGCCATTACAGATGTAAAGAATGGGGGAATCTAAATAATCGAAAAACCTGATTGATTTTCTTCTAACAATCCACCAGAGATTCAACAACATTTTGAACCATAGGATAAGGGTTTACAATAAACACTCTATTTCACAGTTAGCTTAGCTCTGGCATGGCCTTGTGATATTTGGAATTGCTCAGTAATGCCCAAATGTGCCATCAAAAGCCAAACATGAGTGACAAACTCTCCACCCTTTCGAAGCTGGCGAGCATGGTGATTCCCTCTACAATGAGTAGCTGCATATGCCAGCATCTTCACCCATGCTTCACTTATTATCTTCCATCTGTCTTCCTTTTTTGCTTGCAAAGACTTAGCAAGCACGCAGGCATCAAACAAAACAGATTTGCTCCTGTCCCCCTTCACTTTAGCCGGTTGCACTTCCGTGTTCACTTGAAGCAACTTCTTGCAGACTTTGTCTTTGCCATATTTCAGATTCCTTTCTCCCAGAAACTCTCTGGCTTCAGCGCATGTATCACGGAACCTGATCATTCCAATCCCTATTGGCAGCATAAAAGGACATGACACGAGAAGATACAACATATAGTCTGATATGTGCTTGCTAAGATCTGATATGGTACTCACATTATTTAGATCGTCACCCCATTCCAAATAATAGCAGATATCAGTAGCGATGTGCCACAAAAGAATTCTCCGATCAAATTCTCCCTCTTTAGTTCTATCCCATTTCTCAAGGGTAAAATTTCCTCGTTGATTCAACAAAACTGCAGGATCACAGCTATCAATTCCTGTGTTCTTGTTCAATTCTTTAAATATTAGATCTTTTAAAGTAGGAGAGACATCCACATAAGTCTTGTTCCAGTGCATATCTAGGAAATTATCTATCAGAAGAAGCTTCTGGATACGCCGAAGAATCTTTTGCATTCTTAAACACACTCCTTGGTTGTCACTGAGACAAAGATCTAGTAAATTGTGTTGAGCCATTTTCTTGGACCACCTCTGCTTATTTGCTTGCCATTTATACCACCGGCCAATAAGAGATGTAGGAGTTCTCTCACGTCGTCTGGTCAGCCAATTAGCAGTCCAATCCGAATTTAGCAGAACAAACACAGAATATATTTCGAGGAAAATTGCCACAAACAGCAACGAGTAAGTAACTGCCAGGTCAAACATATGGTACTTGCTCTTGTCGCACAGACAGAGAAAAGCCATTAGTGCAAAGCTAGTCAACAAAAATGTTACAAGACGAAGGAGAATGGCTCCCAAATTAAACAACTGGGAAGTCTTTGTGTAAAGCACATCAAACGTGAATCCAAGTTCAACCTCAACTACATCAAAAGCAATTTCGGGTTTTAAATTCTGGAAATATGACCGACTGCTGTCTCGATCTTGAAAACTCAGGATAATATCTGCGAAGAGACGCTTAAATGTCTGGAATAGATTATATGCTTCTGGTATTAGTTTTCCATTATCACCAGGAAAAAAATCATGAGGTGGAACTGGGATTTCTATAACCTCAGCCGCCTCTACATAGAATCCCACAGCCTTCTTCAGTGTGAAATCCTCCATGAATTTAGCATAGTTGGGCCCTGAATCAGGCTCCGTGAGCATTGAATCCCGGAAATTTTCACTGTGCGCTGACCTTAGTGCCCATATTCGCTCTCCATACTTAATTACACCGATTATAAAAATTAGTAAGCTTAAAATCGGAAGCCAAGAAGAACCTGGAAAAGCCACCAGTAATATGTAGAAAGCCAATCCAGTCTGAATCACCATTCCCACAAAATGCCTTAACCAAAGCTCATTATCTTCTTGAGAATATGCTGTAATGGAATCAGAGCCCCCAAGATGCAGCAGTAAAAATTGAGCCCAGAACCAAAACAACTGATTAAGTGGATCCTCAGCGTGTTTCGATTCATCAAGAGTATTTTTTGATATGACGCCGAGCGCCACAGTTGCAACCAAGTCTGCCAACAAATAAGCAGACCAAAGAATGATTCTTATCCAAATCCTACAAATATACTTCCTGCGATTGCCCAACATAACTAGTAAAATTTGTAGGGTAATACTGAAGAGAATCAGTACCCTTACTTCCCATTTGTTGACAAATTTTATCAAACTGTCTGGAATTACTTGAAAAAGCTCCCTCTTCTCGACGAAAATCAAAGCACTTGATACTATCAAAACAATTATGAAAAAGGTGGGGTCATTACATTTGATTAACTAAACTTTTATTGCTTCTACTTAAATAAAATGGCAGATAGTTCATTTAGCTACAAGAATTCGAAAGAAAGTTATAGAAATTCAAGATTAATGCATACCTGTTGAAAGCATCATTGAAGTCTGTGACCCAAAAATATGCAGAGAATATAACCTCAATAAACTTAAGAATTCAAAATTTGTTGGATAAAAATTTAGAAGAAACTGCGAATATATAATAACATTGAGTCATTGACGTTGACTTGTCTGAGAGGGAAACCATGCCTCTCGTACTTTATAGACGCAGTCATAAATTCCTGTTAATAACCGGGGAAAAAACGAGCGGTTCAAAATCTCGAAGAAAGACCAATAACATCATTTGATACGAGGTTATAAAGATTTATTAAGAAAACTATACTTAGAAATGCCATTTGTATATCATTATTATTTAGATAATGGTAACGGTGTATAGATTAATGGCGTGAAAATTCATCCATTAAAACTGCGTTCAAAGTGCAGATGCTCTCTCCAATCATTGTTCTAAAAAAAGCGAGATGTAAGCATATAAAAAAATAATACTCCCTCCGT
>CAIGRO010132825.1:0-10763 GCA_903798355.1 Fraxinus baroniana
TTCCTCTTTTCATTCCTCTTCATTCCCACATGGTTTTTACTCATTTTGAACAACATTTCAACATAATTTGAATACTATTTTTTGTTTATGATCTAGGTATGTGCCAATCATTCCAATGGTTCTGGTAAACGGAAGTGAAGGGATAGGGACGGGATGGAGTTCGTTTGTCCCTGATTACAATCCACGTGACATTATTACTAATGTGAGACATATGTTGAATGATGAACCATTGGAGCCTATGGATCCATGGTATAGTTGATTCAGAGGAACTATAGAGAAACAGCAACAAAGGAAGCTGGGGCAACCTACACTGCTACAGGAATTATAGAGGAAGTCAGTGATACAACACTAAGGATTACAGAGCTTCCACTTCGGAAGTGGACTCAGGATTACGAGGACTTTCTGGAGTCCCTTTATCCATTCATTGAGGTCTTCATCATATGAAGGTAGTGTGTTTCGGATTTAGTAATCTCACAGAGACTTGACTCTAAATTTTCCAGGAAGTGAGGGAGTACCATACTACTGATTCTGTGAATTTTGAGATTGATTTGTCTGAGGAGAATATGATGGTAGCCAAGCAAGAAGGTTTGCTGAAGAAGTTTTAAGCTAACCACAACTATAAGCACAAGTAACATGCACCTATTCGACTCAGAAGGTGTAATCAAGAAATAAGACACCCCGGAAAAAAGTATGAAATGCCAACAATTAGAACTCAGGTTACCGAAAATCCGGCATTAGTACGTATTTTCACCATTTACTTGTTTCCTTGTGCAGTTCTTGAGGACTTTTTCTCCATAAGGTTTGAGTTATACGAGAAAAGAAAGGCAAGTTTGCAAATTATGACAAATGATAAATGTGAATATTGTACATAATTACTGACCGAGGTAATCCTTGCAGAAAGCTCTGATGGACAACCTTGAAAGGGGGTTGTTGATACTTGAGAACAAGGTTCCCAGTACTTTATTTCAATAAAATTTTATGTTCAAAAATACATTTTTAAAAGTGCCAAACAAAACACGTTTCCAGTATTTTACGAAACTGAAAATTGTAAACAACAAATCAAACGCACCCTTATATTCATTTATAAATTATTAAATTATTCCTCATAATTAGGCGTTGGCACCAGGCAGAAGGCAAAGTTGCATATCATTAGAGCGTTGTACAAAATCGCCAAATTAAGAGGAAACAGGACGAAAGTCAGCTCATGGCTCAATTCAGTTAGCTAAACCATCACGATCCATTAGTTTATGCAAAATCGCCTGCAGAAACAAACTCCATCAAAACAATTAATAGCATATGCGTTAATTTAGTATTAAAAAGCAAGATTTTGTTATTTACAAAATCTTGTCAAAAAGTAAGAATTCAAAGAGTGATATTCAGAGGACAACTGATGCTATAAATGATCATGAGTTTAAAGAAACACGTTATTCGAAAATGTAGACACGAGGGGATGTTTTGTCAAAAGAACTAACCGGACAAGAGTGATGTGATTTGAGTCCTTGACATAATTCAGGCCATGATATTACAAGTTTTACTGGACGAAATTCAGCAGACTGCCCGTGTCCTCTATTGTCTTCAAAGGAGATGAGTTCACGTTGCAAAAGATGCTCAAATGCCTGCAAGCAACTTATGAACTTCAAACTGAAAAGAAGATTTAGATCCTCACTAATAAAATGGTTCAAATGGGAAGTACCCGTAAGCATACATTCCGTGCATAATAATCAGATGTTTGAAACGTATCGTGTATGTTCTTGTACTCTGAAAAGGATAAAGGTAAGTCATTTGCAATTATTGTACTACTATGCATAGGTCAAGGAGGATTCACACCTTTCATTATCGAATTAAAGTTGCGTAATTCTTGCTCTTTGGCCTCCAACCTTTTCATGCAAACCAAAATGTAAAGCTCTAGAATGGAACAATCTGCATAAACAAGTTGAATTTGCACTTTATGCACTTAGATTCCATGAAAAACAGATTTTGGGTTGGAGTCGCAAAATAGATGGATAAATGTTCCAGTTTTTTAAATCGAAAGCGATACATCATCCAAATAGTATGGTAAAATTTGTTTCGTTGAATATCAATGTCACACACGTGAAATGAACATGACCAATTACATAGACTACAGAATGCACATACATTAATTACCTTATATTGCATTTTCTTTTCCTTTATGAAGACTACAGAAGACGCAGCATTTTTGCCTTTTGTTATAGTAAGTGGTTTTAACAATTTTGTGTTGTCACATCTCCTATAAATCCCAAGATAATATTTTGAAGACGACAAAGGATCTTGAAAAGGAATACAAGGTCAGAGAGAGAGAGAGAGAGGAAATGTGAAAGTTTCTTGATGCATAATTTCGGAGCTGTATTTGAATACTCAGATCACCTCCAAATCAAGCCTCCCTTGCACCAGATTTACGCACATTTTATGCACAGTTACACAAAATTGAAAACATACCTAGTTTTCATTGTACAAGATTTTATATACGATTTTGTTGACTAGAACTACAATTTCCTGTGTGGGCTTTGTTTCTTCTTTTACTAGTTTTTCTTCTATTGCTTCCATCTGCGTAATTAGCTTACTCTCGCAGTTCTGAGATCCATTCTCTCTAAAGATCCATATATTATATAAAGCTAACAGAATCCACATAATAAGAGCAATTACATTTTCGCTAGTCTTTTCTTCCATTCTCAGTAAAGGAAAAATAGGCAGAAAAGTAAGTAAAATATGTACACAGCCAACGAGACAAAAATAGCAGTTTAACAGTATTAGTACTAAAAAAGATACGACACCTTAAAACTGAAAAATCCACAAATATGAAAAAAAAAATGAAATAAGACTAGAAATAAATCAATTTGGGAAAAGATAAATCTAAGACTGAGAGAACAAACCATTAAGACCCTCAAGCTTTGGCTGCCTTTGTATGGTCGAAAGCGCAGCTTTGAAGTTCTCAAGTGATAGGAGACCAGATTTCAAATCCATATGAGAAACAGTAGAAAACCTATTCCAAAGGAACATATGATGCGATTCTACAAGGCAAAACAACACCCTAAATGCTAATCAATTCTAGACATGAAAGTTAGTTACACTTACAAAAATCTTTGTAGATGGTTGACAGTTGAATCAGAATAAAATAAGACATCAACAATTTCTTTGAATTTGTAATCTGCGAATATCTTCTGTAAAATGTCAAGGACTATTAGCCATATGTATTAGAATGAAAAGGAAACATGAAATTATGCATTGACTAATAAACCTTTTCCTTAAAACGGGACTAGGTTATGTATTTTAAATGTAATAGTGGATTTGTGTTCAATTCTCCAAAGAAACCAATTTCATTTGACGTTAAAAGCAAATCACACCTATTACACTGATTGAAATGCAGCTCTGATGCATAAACGACAATGCAAAGGAATGAGCATAATAGCTTCCACCCCAGCTTAGTAAGCACAAGGAAAGGGAAGGAAAAAACACAAACAACAGACAAGGAAATAAGATGAGGGTACGAACTAAATGGATGTGATGCCATCAATCATTATTTGTGTGCTTCACTCTACTGTCATGGTTTGAAAGTGGGTGGAAATGTTTGGTTTGACGGTCACTCTCATAACAACATGGTCCAAGCTGTTGTTATACAAAGGTTAAGCAAGGTTATTCTTGTTCAATTTGTTAGTGTTTGAAGTATTACATTGAACACTCTATACTCTAGGATCTTTCTCCTTTGGTAATTCATCAGAAATTGACAAAACAAAACCAAAAGATGTAAGCAATTGCACAGAGTGAGAAGTACCAGAATTAAATAGGGAATAGTGGAGCTAGATAGCTCGTTCCTCTAATTTAAGACCCAGAAAATCTGGTTATGATTGATAAATTGACAAAATCAACAAGACTGAAGGGGTTGGTAGAATCAGCTGTTATTACTGGAATTGACAGAAATAACAGTTTTCTTGATTTTCTATCTTGTAATACATGTAGGAATAGTTCCCCTTTACCTATACAAATCTGTAACATTCTGATTATTTAATGCTAAGATTATTTTCCCCAAAAATCAACAAGATATCAGAGTCATCTAGGGTTCTGAAAATTTTCTCCTCTTACTGAAGTATTGTGTTTACTGATTAGCCTCCTTGGCTAATCAATTTCAACAATCATTGCTGTTAAGTTAGTTGAATGTCAACTGCTATTAGACCAGAAATTAGGCCAGGTAAAGTTATATTTGGTGGGAAAAAATTCTAGTGCAAGTAATGATGGCAAGAACAAACTTTGGCGTGACAAGCTTTGTAATACAAAGGTAACTTGCTGGACAATACATGGGGGCATCTCAATGTTGGGATGACGACAGTCAGACATCTAAAATGCTCACCAATGTCTCCCGATTGCAGTTGATCAGCAATAAGTCCAAAGATGCAGGGCATAGAGGAACTCTAGAATTGCCAATTTCACTAAGAGTAACTATAGGATCTTTATAGGTTTGAGTCAAAACACACTTTTCCAATCCCTCCTCTTACGCAAATCTAGACAAACAGGTTACCTTTTTGCTGCATTCTATTCTAAACTACAATATCATACCCCTGGCTCAGAGGTTACATACCATGACAGGTGCATCGATGATATTTTTATCTTATATCTCAAAAGTGAATGTATCCTTTACTAAAGAAAATAATTTTAGGAGAAGGATACGAGCAGTTTGACATTGAAAGCAGTTACATATTCACGTGGAAAGCTTGAATTTGTTGGCAATAGCAGAATGTGTTCTACAAGCCTGCACATTTGAAGCATATAAATCAAGGTGAAATCATTCTTGGCGACGAGTCAAAGAAACTCAATTTGAAGCAGGCGATAGCTATTAACCTTTGTGTATCCTCCCTTGGGGGAGGGAGAAACAACAACTTCCTGTGTGAAAAACGAGATCTTACTCTTTTCTCCAAAAGCTGATCAGCATCCTGCAAATCACACCGGGGTTTTCAAATTTTTCAAAGCTTTCAAGCCTCTGAAACATTTAGATATTTTCAGATGTTCTCTGAATACGTAGTAAGTACATTACCAACAGGAAACAAGATACCCAAGCAAATAGATGGCTTTCAAATTTGCAAAGTTCGATTTTAAGCAATTCATAGAACCAATACTGGTCGTGAACCAGTTTTCTTGGTTCTGATTGTTCGTAGTCAGGTATAGACTTGTAATGATGACAATAACAAATTAATGTGACCTATAGCACGATACATAAAAAAGGGACAACGAAGATAAAGTTAGAAGTAGAAGCAACATACCAATCTGCAACTAATACCAATAACAACAGCTTGTGAAGTTACTGATTGCATTGCATCTAGCAAACTATAAAGTAATAGCTGTTTACCCTGCAAAGAGTAAGATAAGAACCTTGAGTACATTGTGTCAAATATTGAACCCCATAAAGTTAATTAATCTTCTAAATTTTCTTCTCGAGTTTATGATCTTACCTGTGCAAAAAGGTCAAACTCGTCAAGTACAAAAATAATTGTTTTATGAGCTAATCCACACTCTCTGGTAACAAATGTACAAAAACCATATTAACTTCCTCTGAAAGGGTAAAAATAAAAAATATATGAAAATAACAAGAATTTGTTTGCCCTCATGGAAAAGGGGATAGCAACTAAGTGGACTTACCGCAACATGGATACTATAAATTGGGTGTTATCATCAAATGATGTCTGCCAACATTATCCAAGAGAGTGAACAAAATGTCTTAACTTTATATTTGATACTTACTATTATGCAATTATAAGTAGCATAAGAATGATACCATTTTGGAGAAAAGCAATTGATGTTCCCGACACAACTGCCTAGATATCTCCTGCATGATTGAAAGGCTATAAAAAGTGACAAAAGAGAGGTAAATAGTACATTTCTTTTTGATAGACCACAATATCACACCTTATCGAGGCTCTAAAACATATAAAAAAATTATAACTAATATGCACATTTAATACAGTACTGATGCTGATAACAATCAACAATATATCATCAACAATACATTATAACTAATATATGTTAAGACTTGAGAATATCCTGATTAACAAATTTGTTCGCGATGTTGATTCAATGCATAAAAATATTTATACTCGGAAGAATTTAATGAGATCCATTAATTGCATTTATAAGAATACAAGATTTTATACAGTACAATGCCATAAAGAAGTTTATTAAAATTTCTCCATGTTAATATTATGAAATATTCTCCTTTTTAATAATATGATATGAAAGCTTAATTAAAGAGTCTAAAAATGTTGAATTGAGTATATAAAAGCTCATTGAATTACAGCCTAACGGAGATACAAATCAATCTAGCTTTGGATTATTGACTGAAGGTCCAACGTGTCCTTTCTACCTGATGTATTTGCACTTTGTGTAAGTTGCACAGAATAGTAACAACAATGTAGATCAAAACAAGAATTTTGTATAAAACACGATTGTTTCCAGACACACCACCGAAAACGGATGCAATCATGCATCCAAGATTACAAGAGATGTAAAACTAGGAATTGTGAGAGAGAGATAGGTGGCCATCTAGGCATTTTATCTAACCGAAATATTAAATTCATTCTCATTAAATATATTCTTCCAATTTTGCATAACTAACAAATATTTCACATTCTATTCCTCCTCCGAATAAGCTTGACTCACAATTATATATCTGCACTCGTTATTAGTGAACTTTTTATTTAACAGGTATTGTTCTTCACGATTTTTTTCAATAAGCTTCACATATATTGGGATTCTAGCTGAAAATAAAATAAATCTACATTTAGGTACCTAGAAGCTTTTCTTGTCAAGTGTGTACATTTCAAATTTAGTTTTGAACAAATCAGCGTGGTTAGTCAAGCTCAAAACTACATTTGCATAACCACAAGTATTATGCACCAAAACACTTATAAACATATAGAGAGGGGAATTAAGTATAACCCAACCTTTAGTGCACAATTATGATCACAGTGCAGAAGCCCGTTGAGCTTAATCTGAATCCATAACCACAATATTAGTTAAAGAACCCAAAAAACATAAATATATACTTGACTGGACATTTTAAGCAAAAGTAAACTACCTCATTTCATATTTCAGATAATGCAGTCAATATTACAATAAAAAAGGCTTACCACTGAAATCAGGTCAGGATATTTTTCCAATAGATCTCCAAGAACTAGCTCTAAAATCTATATAAGTTCAACACAAACATATAATTATAAATCAAGATAAATAATTAAACTACAGATACTTTGAAAATTATGTGCAATAAAGATAAAAAGGCAAGATGAACACACCGCAACTTTTCCGCAGCCACGAGGACCCAGAAGCAGAACAGAATTGTTGCATGCCTCAGTTAGTGAACTCGATATTATATATTTCAATTTACTGAAAAAAAAAAATTGAGGTGATGTGAATGAAATTTTAATATGGTTCTACGAATAAATACAAAATTGAATCCTATCATTAATGTCCTGCAAAAAATATTTATTGCTATTACTGTCATATCATAAGAACAATATTTTCAATTAATTTCCTGGAAATCGATAAAATGAAAAACAATAATGAACCTGTAGTTGGATTCGGGAGAATGGGAGAAAACAGAGTAGATGAAATTGGAATTACAGATTCTACTTTTGAGGAGGGCTTGGGCCTGCTCTGCCGGGCTTTCTCGTGCCATTCTCTCTGTGATTTTTGGGGAGGAAGAGATTGTCCCTGCACTCATTTATCAAATGGAAAGAGTTGGCGGGAGGAGGCGAGGGATCTTAATAGGGAAAAATGCTGTCTACCCAAGATGATGTCAATATGCGGCTTATAAGTTACTTTTAAGTCTTACAATTTTGGCTAAATTGCGGTAATAGACTCTACCTATATACCATTTGGCACTTTCAACTCTTCTTCAACCCTTAGTTACTAGGGGCATAGATAGTCCTTTTAAAGGTCTCCATCCAATCTAGAGCCTGTTTGGTTAGGCTTAAAATTCAATTAAAGTTGAAAATATGGCCGTTATTGGGCCCCACCCGTCTAATAAAAGTCAACAATAACGGCTATATTTTCAATTTTAATCTGATTTTAATCTCTACCACACACCCTCCTATTCAGTAAATGATACAAAAAGACCAATTTGACCCAAACTTTTAAGAGGATCATACTACCCTTATTTAAAATTTAAATGAACGAATAAAGGGTGTGTTTGTCATCCTCTAAAAATTAAATTGTTTGCTACAATATCATTTCTCCACTACACATTCACAAAATATAATATTCTACACACAAACCAATAAAGTTTCTTTAAATTTTAACCACACATTCCCCAAAAAATATTATTCAAAACTCCATTCTTTCTCCCATAATGGGAGACAAACAGGGGGTAAGGATGTGGAAAAATAGTGTTTTGAATAGAATTTTGGCTAGCTAATTAAAATAAATAATGGGAGACAAACAGGGGCAAAAAAGGAATTAAAAAATATAGGGAAAAAATGGAAGCAGACTTCCCTCCACTAAGCAAAGGAACCTTTCCAATTTGAAAAAATGCCACAATATTGTCCTAAAAGGAACTCAAGATAAGATGTGTGTATACAAGTATATACAAGATGGCAAAATAGTTTTCTTGATACTTTTTGTTCATAACATACTGCTCATCGGAAAATATGTAGAAATGTTGTCATTATTAAAGAAGTGGTTGACACAAAAATTTGATTTGAAGAACTTGGGAGAAACTAGCTTTATTCTAGTCATTCAAAAATAGGAAGAACAAGCAGATAGTTCTACTCTTAAGCTTTCATATACTCATAAAGTATTGGTAAGGTTTGCGATGTAGAATTCCTTTCAGGTACAGTTCTGAGAAGTGCCACTTGTTTTCTTTGAAATGGTCGATCAGGAGGCACTGGTGTCATCAGAGAATAGCTTTATATTTGTGTAGATTGTGTTGTTGAATGATTCATTTAAGAGGTTAAGGAGCATATCACTTGGATTCCACTTATTGAAATGTAATTTGCTCCACTTTGAAGCAAGCTTCAGTTCCAATCATCCATTAGTTGCTAGAATATCACACATCCTTCGCATTTCTACCAGCTAATCATAGACGGGTTCTAGCAGCAGTCCACAAATAATTCTTTAATGTCAACCCCTTTAAGCAATGCAAAGAAATTGTTGTACATGTGATGCACACGTCCCATGTTATGCATGCTCAAACAAGGATCCAATGGCATTCACCAACCCTTTCTGCTTGTATGATATAAAGACATAATGATGACTGTTATGAAATCCCAAGTCATCTCTAAATAATCCTAAAAACCATCTACAGTTCTCCCCATTCTGTCTCCACTACTGCAATACGTTATTGGATACATTTTATTGTTTTCATGAACCCCCAACAACAATTAATGACTAAGAAACATACTCTGTCTTTAGAAAATAACCATTTAAACTGACCATAATTCAATGCTCCAAGAAAAAATGCACAGTCTCTTGATTCTTGAATTCTCCAGCATAGTCATCTATCTGAGTAGTGGTACCTACATTAGTCAGCTTCAACTGCTTACAATAATACCACAATGCCCCTTATCTTATCCATTGTTTTCTGTTTGGTTCTATACACCTATATATCACCCAAATTGTCCTTAACCTTGTCAATAAAGCAACTGACTGATATATTAGGATCAACCCTCCAAGCTAAGTGCCTTGCAGTTGTCAATCAGGACCCGTCAAATCCTCTGTATCGAATATTATTTTTGTAACAAAAGTACCTCGAGGGTAATGCTCGTTCAACTTTCACTAGTAAAATCAAATTTTGAATTAAAGCAAAATAAAATTCTTACCAAAACACTAGTGAGCAAACCGGAGAGATAGAGGTGCTGTAAAGAGTCCCGCAGCAGCGATATTAGGCTGCAACGATAGCAACAAAGGTAGAGAAAATGGAGACGCCGCAACAGAGGCAAAGCAGTAACTGTGGCGGCGATCAACTGGACACAAGTAGCCAATGAAACTGTAAATGGAGCGCAGCAACAGAGGCCAAAAAGGTAACTGTGGCGGCGATCAACTGGAAAGTAAGAACTGGACGTCGCTGTGAGAGGGGCGCGCTCTGTCTCTGACGTCTTCACAATGGAGAGGTGATGGAAGAGTCCCGTTTGGTGGACGGGGTTGTCGGCGGCGTATAGGTGGAGTGATTGGTGATAGCAGGGGCAGTTATGGGCGCTGAATGTGGTGGCGGAGCTTGGAAGCACAACCAACTTGGAATTCAATGGCCCAACCCCAAGGACCAATTTGAATTTGGGCTACTTACAAAAATACCCTTATATTAAAATTGAAGATATTTTGAAAAATTATTTAAAAAGTTTTTAGGAAATAAAAAATAGTGTAAAATAAAAAAGTGATACAATATCACTTTTTTTATATAAAATTGTCATTTTTTCAAACTCAAAAAAGTGACACAAATTCAAAAAAGTGACGTACCAAAATCACATCATTCATTTGTGCAACACAAGTAATTATGTTGTTAAAATAATCAGTACGTTCAGGCCAATTCGGATCCTAATTATGTTAAGAAAATATAACATATTATTTTATTTTTTTTATCTTCTTAAAAAGTGACAAAAACTTAAAAAGTGACAAAAAACTAAAAAAAAAAAGTGACAAAAATTTAAAAGAAAAAAAGTGACATAATGACACTTTTATAAAATTGACGGGCAACTTTGACATCCCTAGATGAGAATGCATAAAATTAAGTAAGTGACATAAAAATAAAAAAAGTAATAGAAAAT